>JZLH01S0171676.1:40180-81601 GCA_001188425.1 Eucidaris tribuloides | reverse complement strand
CATTTTTTCTTCAAAGATGTCTAGTCTGGGCAATGTGTCTATGGGAAATGTAAAAAATCGTGGATATTTTGCTGACATTGAACTCTTTGTTTGCATCTGGCGGGCGATTCATAGTTCGCTTTACAAAAAGGCAGGCGGCTTCTGAAAGCTTATTTCATTATCTTTCGAATGGTATACATTTTATTCAATTAAATTAAAAATCCAGTGATCATTTTTTTCTTAAAGTTTTAGTGCAAATCACGAAAAGCTGACAAAATTGCGTGAGTTACGTCACTAAGGTCACGTGTTCGTGCACTCGTTCGCACACAACGCTATGCGGTGCGAAGCGGGTCACTCAGCCGTATCGTGCTAAACAAACGAACCGGGACATACACACGTTGTTCGCTAAATGAGCGATTTGACTCAAAAGTAATCATTATGCACGATGAATTCAACGTTTTGGGTATCGGAGTTGGTAAAGGTAAGATGATATCGTTTTGTCTTCTGAACAATATTAGGTTGTCATAATTCTAGAAAATTGAACATGCTTCAGTTGAATTACATTCAGCCATTGAGACGTTACTTGCTCCCTACCACCTACCCCAACCCCCCCCCCCCCAAAAAAACGAACGCACACAATTTAGAGAAAAATAAGTTTCAACTAAATTATAGATAAGTTACCACGGTTTATAATTTACAATTCATTAAAAAAAAGTATTACATTTTATTCCATCTTACTTTTTACTTCGTATCATACTTCTTTGCAGTTTTTTTTTAGCGACAGTAGTTTAAGTGTGTATACTTGTACACTAGTATTAGTATAAGCAATTGTATATGTTTAGTAGTATTTTCACGTTACGTTTCATGATTTTGTAGGGACGTGCACTGCTTGCCCCTGCCACTATCGAAGCCCCTGACAAAGAACAATCATCCGTGGCCCGTGGGTACAGCTGACAGACGAGGACATAATTATTGACTTTAGTTGTCGTTGTTATTCATATTGAAATATTGGAATGTAGGGCATTGACCAAATAACGTTCTAGAAAAAAAGTTCCGTAGTCTACAGAATGGTATTGAAAAATAACATTAAAAACTGACCAAGATGAAGTTGCTGATGAGAAAACATATTTCTTCTAAGATTTTTGCATGCGCATTGATGAGATAATCGACTACTTAGTGAGGCAAATTCCTCAGTCCCATTCGGAGAAGAAGGAATCACCGTTAATAGCGACATTATAAATAACCGTCATAATTAATTAACTTTCTAAAAAATGCACACATGGCATTAGGAGATCCGATTTAAGGGTTTAGTAATATTTCAATAATCATCATTAGGGAATTGTAAAATACCACTGATGGGACAACGGAAAATCACGAAAGATGGCCTTGCCCTACAGTCCATATTATCATAATAAATTTACAGGTAGGCCTATTACCATATCTAAAATATTTCTATCTTCTGTCATTGTTTATACATTTACTTCTAGGTCCTCACGAATTCAACTTCCTTCGGTGTCTCGCCAAACATTTCAAGTCTATTCACAACCTCGCAGTAGATCCTGATCAGAAAATGATGGAGAAGTTCAAAGAAAATCTTCACAAATGTGACTTCAAAGATGTCATCAGATGTGATTGGCTTAATGGTACCTATTGCGACTTTTGTCACAGTTCCTTGGTACAACACTAAATTTAATTGATCAGCGCATTCCATTCCTTGTACTACCCTGATGACTTAGAGAAGACTGTGAGGGAGTTGGTATCTATGTTGAAACCAAATGGCATTTTGCTCGTCGAAGCACAATCAGGTAAGGAAATGAAAACCGATTATCAAACTATAAAATTAATTCTTACTTTTATGCTCTAACGAAAAAATAATACGTAGGGCATTGTTTCAGACAATTATAGCATTATAGCGATGCTCTGAAACATGATCAAATCTTTACGCCTTGGGACTGTTGAATCTTTTTGTGAGGCAGTTGGACATTCGTGAAAATTAAACATTGCTTTTCGGGGTTCTGCATTTTAGTCATAACCGATAAAGGTTTCAAAGCATTGTTGACTTTTAAGAACCTTAATAGAATATTTTTTGAACCAGCCAAACGACCTTTAAGGGTTTTTACTGTATTAACGCCATTGACTAACATTTACCACAGTTAAAAAATGTGAGCTACATAATCTCCACGATCCAAGTGTCTTTGATAAGGTCTCAAAATGAATCTCTGAAAAATGTATTTCAAACTGATGATTTAGTGCTTTAAAAAAGTGAAAATCGTACGTTGACCGGATTCATCTGCCCAGTTCCTACCATAGACTTACTGTGTGTAGATCTAGGCTATTTTTTTTACTCGCCCCAAGTATCAACTGTTTATTCATTTATATCTTGCCAGTGACAGTATAAATTTCCAAACTTTTGCATTGTACGTGTTTACTTGTCCAGTTGAACACTGCTATATAGCCCAAATATCAAAGTTTGACAATTTTTTAAATTGAAGCTCCACAATGTTAGCCTATCACTTTAATATTCCATATGCAGTGAGCAAAACTGCCCACAGTACACATACACAAATAAAAAAATGAAATAAAAAATAAAAAAAATTAATCTACATTTAGCCAATTGATCTATGTTCTCGTTTGTTTTGTCCAACAGAGGACAACGTCTTTATGCAGACGCTACTCCAGAAACCATGGTTGACCAAAAGTTCAAATTACAGGGCTCACGTCGCACAGGACGTTCGTAAAATTGCCGAAAGTTGCGGATGCAACGTCGTCTCCTTTGACGTACCCATAACCTTTGACATCACTTCCGTGTTCGACGCAACTTCCGGTTTCGGTAACAAACTCTTGGATTTCATGACAATGACGTGTAACTTTCGCGAAACAGCGCCAAACGACATTCAGAACGATGTGATGGAATTCTGGCGATCTCGGGCTGCTCAGGATGATAAGGGTTTAATCACAATCTGTGGCAACGATCAATTTTTGATTATCTCAAAGTAAATTATAATAAAGTGCGAAGGAAGTTGTTCAATATAATTTTTCATAAACGCATAGCTTTTAAATACATTTCTTGTAAGATGGAGACGAAGGATTCACCAACTTGTGTACTTTGTGACAGTTTGATGAAACAATGGATCATTTATTTTGTGAATGTGAAAAAGTTAACCCAATTTGTGTAGGCTTGCTACATTTATTATCGCAAAAATATTATTCAAATTTTAATTTACAATTAATTACCAAACATTAATGCCATCAAATTATTTGTAAAAATATAATAAAAAGGAGTTACTTGGCCAAGACACGGAATAAGCCTCCTCTGCATTTAAAAAAAAAATGGAGATTTTATTTTCAACAAATAGGAGACCTTATTTCTTTTTAAATCCCCATGCACTTACAAGGTTGTAATAACCAATATATTAGGTAGTTCTGTTTTACCCGTCATAATTTGTACTATATGTAGCTGTATACATACTTGTACAGTGTATGTTGTAGTTACTTGTAACTTTTTAGTTTATTATTGTGATTTGTAAATTTTTTATTCCAATTTGATTTAAGGGGAGAAGGAGCAGCAACTAACCGGCATAAGTTTAGAAAATAAATGACATTGTGAGTATTGAGAGAATTATGGTACATGGTGATAAAGACAGCCTGTCTAAAGGGGTACTGTAGGATACTCACCCCCAGAAAGGCCCTATAAATTAGTTAACATGTGTTTATTTTATGTCTTTGCAAGTTTTATCCCGGGATAAAACTTGCAGAAACAGCTACAGGGGGAGGAGCTTATCGATTCAAACAGTACATACATTACCACGACGCGACTAACACGTCGGGTGCCATACATCGGTCATACATGGTCAGCTCCACGCCAGTGTACATGCGATCTGATTGGTTGGCAAGAACTCAATTTTTTTCTTAACTTATGCCTGTTAGTTGCTGGCTCCTTCTCCCTTTAATAAAATATTTAAATATAAAAGAAGTTGAACATACAGATAGATTTGCTTTTATTTGAAGAATCTGGGAGTTAAACGATGTTTTGATAATGGAACATGATACTAATATTAAAAACACAAGTTAATGTTGTTCAGATTCAATTTCAAAAGAAATTCTGATATCTGAGCTGCATAATGGACAAATAAAGATTATAGAAAACAAAAGTTTTGGACAGTTATGTAGCCACTGGTACAATTTGCATGAATAAATATCACCCTTAAATTTTATTGCGGTAAAGTATAAAATATCCTGGATCTACCAATATAAGTCTATGGAATAGGCAAGGTGAATCCGGTAAACCTAATTTCTCATGGATTTTTACCTTTTCAAAGCAAAATAGATCACTTTGAGATACATTTGTTTTTCAGGGCTTCATTTTCAGACCTCATCAACGACATTTAGAGCATGGAGGATTATGTAGCTCCCCCCTTTTTAACTTTGGACATTGTTAACTTTTGTCTTTAAGTGAGAATACTGTTTGGATGATTTGAGTACTATTTGATAAATTGTTCATTCAACTGGAAATGATACAAAACTACAATGTTGAAAGGAAAACGATTTGCTTTCCTTACAATTAAATCGTTCCCTTCCCCGGCCAGCAATTATCGTGCGATGTGAGCATTTGAAAAGCGCTCCATCGTGGAAGCCCCGTTTAAACAATTGTCACACATTGCTGTCTGATAAATCTGACAGTGTTTGAATGGACAAATAAACAACATAGAACACAGAATTTTAGACAGTTATGCAGTCATTAGCAAACATGTAAATTTAAAATTGGCACATGAATTATTCTCAATTGATGAAAAATCTGAAATACACAAGTCTATGGGGGAAGTGGAATGGCTGCTGATTTTCACTTTTTAACAGCACTTAATAATCATTTTGAGCAGCAATTTTTTTCAGGGCTTCATTTTTAGACCTCATCAGAGACACTGGTAGCATGGGGAATCATGTACTTCTAATCTTTGTTTTAAATTGGAAACGCTGTTATACGATGCCTTTAACAGATCTGGGCTTCATTGTTTGAAACAAACGGGGGAGGAGGTGCCACTATTCTTTTCAAAGTTATTAAAATGACGGGGTTGAATGTATTCCAAAACAATCACCATTCCTCATTGTTGTTGATTTGGATAGTTAAACAAAAAATGGGGTTCCAAAAATGCTTTTGTCGTCGTCGGACCCCTGCTCCTCCTGCCGCTTCTCGGATGCTGTTTGGCTTGCAGTTTGGCTGGTGAAAAATAATGGTGGGGGGGGGGGCAAAATTTTCCAGGCGGATTTCGCCCTTCTGAGATTTTACCCTGTTTCTGCCCCTGTTGAACCCGACGAATCACAAAAGGATCCTACAACTAAAGGTGTTAAACCCATCCCCCGCTACGGCACCTTATGGAATATGCGTCACTGGATTTAATTCGTTCAAAGGACAAACATGGAGTTTACTGACGAGACCTCCCACCAGCCTATATTTCATTTTTTATCTATTCCAATCTTTATTTTGATTTATTATCTAAACAAGCACTTTACTGAAAAATCGACTTGACACGAATGAATTTTCCAATAAAAATATACAATACACACACACACATATAAATGCATATGCAAACACACGAACACACACACACACACACACACACACACATACACACATACCGACAAGAGCTACATTGTGGGGGTGTTCCTGTATGTGCAGTGTGGGTGTTTCATAATAAGTATAAACACACATTGTGAGTGCATGATTTTAACCCCCACATTGCCGAAATACGCCCACAACTCCCTGCTCATACTTATACATACACCCACAATGTACCTCCTGTACGTCCACAACATACAATAGACACACAACACACAAACGACACACAACATCATTATGGGAGTAAAAAAAAACGGTTCACTTTAGCACGCTCACTGTGTTGTTTTAAACTGTTTTAAAATGTTTCATAATGGGGGTACCCCCACAATGCCGAAATACACCCACAATGTAACCTCATACTTAAACATACACCCACAGTGTACCTCCTGCACACTCACGCACACACACACACACACACACACACACACACACACACACACACACACACACACACACACACACACACACACACACACACACACACACACACACACACACACACACACACACACACACACACACACACACACACACACACACACACACCTATACACACCACACACACACACACACACACAAACACACACACACACACACAAACAAACACCACGCAGATTTAAATAAAATAAAAATAAAAAATTAATGTTATTTTGAATCTTGAATCTGAAAAAAAGAAAAGAAAAGAAAAGTATATGTATGTAGTGTTATTGTAACGTAATGTTTGTAAAGGCATTCCCGCCGCAGGCCTCGAGCTTTTAGGGAAATACGCCTCCTTCCATTTCATTATTTATAATTATATTGTATTCATATGTTCACATTTATGATTTGCAGGAAGGAAATAAATGTTGTTTTGAATCTTGAATCTTGAGATTTCTAAATTATTATCCAGTCCATCAGATACATCGATACAAACACTGTTACTATATGTAACAACTTACTTCACTTCGTGAAACAACTTGTTACAAAGTGTTTCAGTGATTGATTATGCAATATAATCTTCATGTTTCCGTGAATAGTTGAGTTGTTAAAATGAAATAAATCGTATAATAAACTTCTTTTTGAACAAAATAAACACAAAATTCTTATTTATTTAAATGTTATGTCGCAAAAAATATTTGTTTTTTGTTTAAGTTTTATTTCCGCAATTATCAAAATCAATACAGAGCTTTGTTGCAAAATGGACTAAATCAACTCTTCACCTAATTTGAGTTATCGACATTAGCAAATTTACCCGCCGACCTACCTACCGATATCATAAAATTGAACCCTAATTACGCACGGAATTACGAAATACCTCCAGGTTTATTTACTCGTATTTTTTTCCATAGGTGCGTGTACAAACTCACGCGAAGAAATAATGGACATAATGTGTAATGAAATGAATACTTCACTGAACAGAATTTGTCCCCATCCTGCCTCTCCTACCCACACACCTAACACCCCATAGCGACCTAAAGTTAATCACTTTTTAGAATAGTTCATTTGCTATATGGAAGGAATAGAGTTGGTCGCCGAAGGTGTAACTGGATGGACAACATTATACAGTGGTGCATGGTGCAGAATCAGCCAGAGACATTGCCGTTGAGCGCCTACGGCCTGCTTAGGCTAAGGCAAAATCAATCAATCAATAAGTCTACATTTTGACTTTGGAGAAAAGAGCATTTCGTTGCCAGAGTTTGTACAAGCACATATGGAAAAAACGAAATAAAGTTCTTTGTGAACAAAATAAACACAAAATATTTATTCATTTAAGTACTTATTCATTTCGTACTCCCGTTAGTAATAATTTTGGCTTTAAATGTCGGAGCGCAGACGCAGACGGGGTTGATCACCATACATATTCAAACAAGCATAAACACGCACACACTCTCATATACGTAAACACTAAGGCATACTGGCACACAGGCGCACACATACAGAGACAAACACACACACACACACACACACACACACACACACACACACACACACGCACATGCACACATACATTTACATACACACAGTCACACACAGTCACACACAACACACACACACATCACACATACACACCACACATTTACACACCACACATATACACACCACACACATACACAACGTACACACATACACACACACACACACACACACACACACACACACAACACACACACACACACACACACACACACACACACACACACACACACACACACAACAGCACACACACACACACACACGTCGTGCCGAAAATCGAATCCAACATTCAGTGTTCAAAATGAATGTTATTAGAGTTTTGGTTAATTGCAACATTCCCTACTGCCCTTATTTACCACTGCAATAGCTAGAATAGTATTTGGTATGCATAAATATCATAGTAAATTGCTATCATTATAATCGTCAGAACACAAAATCACAATTCTTTATTGGTAAGCGCAAAATATTCAAACGCGTGTGCAAGTGAATGGTTTCGAGTTCGATCTTCGCCTCGGCTCGTACATATATACTTCAATCTTGCAAAACACGAAATATCAAATTGTCATACACAAATAAATATGAATATTTTCGTATTTATTCATTGTCTGTGGATGGTTGGCACAGTTAATTAGGCAACCTCATATATCGCCTTCCCATAGATAGATAGATAGATAGATAAATAGATAGATAGATAGATAGATAGATAGATAGAAAAATATATAGACAGCTGGAAAGGCAGTTACACATACATCAGCAGATATCACACAGATATTTCAAGAGCTAACCATGCATTTGTCATAACATAGAAGAAGACACTAAAAGCCTATTTGTCTCTGAAGTAATCTTATATAGATAGTGAGTAAGTTTGTAGCAGTCTGTCGTAAAATAAGTTTATTAATACACTGTAGTGTAAGTTAATATATTGTGAAATTGATTTGTTTATTACTATAAGTTAGTATATTGCAAAATCAATGTGTTTATTACTATAGCATAAGTTTTGTTTTGTTTTAATAATGTCATGTTTATATGAAAAGCGCATAGAGTGACTATTTTGTTTATTATGCTCTATATAAATCCTGGGTTGTTATTATTATTATTATTACCATTATCATTATAGTAAAACAGTATAGAAAGTAGTTTGTGGTATAAGACGTTGTCAAAAAGTATATACATGTATACTTATATTTGACGCAAGAACCTGTTCGGAAATGGTTAAAAGACCATTACTGCTGGCATCTGCATTGTTCAGATAATAACTGATGAGTGGAGTAGATAACCTTTAGAATCGGAATGCCTGAGATTACAAGAAGACATTGAGCATTATATTAAGTAAAAAAAAATGTAAGCACATTGTCATATAGGTACGTTGCCAAATACAGACTTATACATTTATACATTTTTTGCTTATCAGTAGATATGCAGTTGTTTTCACGATCAGAAGTTTACGTGACCATTAAATACGTGACCATTAAATACGTGTACAAAACACATATCTGTAGGAGATTTTTGAAATAATATACAAAATATTCAAAAACAATCATTGCTAAGCTGTCCTTATGAACAGTAGATGTGGGAGTTATTTACATGGTAAGGTCTCAGATTATAAGTCGAAAAGTTACTGTAAAATCACAAATGCACAACGCGCATTGCATAGGAAGTTGACAATTATATACTTATATATTTCATGCAACAACCGTTTCTTGATGTATGAAATATAGTATATATATACATGTAAGTCGTTTGAAAGTTATGCTGCATTCATTCAAAAGCAGTCTGTTCACATGAGCAGTAGATGTGGAAGTTATTTACATGATAAGTAATCAAGATGATCAAGCCAATGCATACTATCATATAGAAAGTTGGCAAATATAGATTTCTATATTTGATGCAACAACCTTTTCTCCATATTTATATACAAAATATGCATTATATGGACAAACCATTTGCTCTCAATGTTAATATTGCTTCATTTCAAGGTGATCAGTCGATGGGTTACTGTATTATCAGAAAGTGCACAATGCAAATTGCATATATGAAGTTGACAAATATAGTGTTACTTATTTGATGCAACAACCTTATCTTGATGGACACAAAATAGTTCATATTATAGTAGTTTAAAAACTACTCTTCCTTCGTATATGAGTAATCTGCTCACGTGACCAGTACATGTGGATGTTATTTTGATAAGTATTTAAGATGATGTACATTGTCATATAGAAAGTTGTCAAATATAGACATATACCCTATGCAACAACCCTTTCTCCATATATACAAAATATACATTGTATGGAAAAACCAGTTTCTCTCAATGTCAATCTTGCTTCATTTCATGGTAAATGGCAAATGAAGCACATTGTCAAATAGGAAGTTGGCAAATATAGACTTATATACTTGATGCAACAACCTTTTCTCCATATATACAAAATATACATTATGCGGACAAACCAGTTACTTTTAATGCTACTCTGGCCTCATTACTTGGTGAATGGCAAATGAAGCACATCGTCAAATGGGAAGTTGGCAAATATAAACTCATTATTTGATGCAACAACCTTTCTCCCTAATACAAAATATACATTGTATGGAAAAACCAGTTTCTCTCAATGTCAATCTTGCTTCATTTTATGGTACATGACAATTGAAGCACATAATCAAATAGGAAGTTGACAAATATAGACTTATATACTTGATGCAACAACCTTTACTTTATATATACAAACTATACATTATGTGGACAAAACCAGTTACTTTCAATGCTACTCTGGCCTCATTACTTGTGAAAGGCAGATGATGCGCATGGTCATAGGAAGTTGACAAATATAGAGTTATATATTTCATGCAACAACCTTTTCTCCATATATACAATATATACATTGTGTGGAAAAAACAATTTCTCTCAATGTCAATCATGCTTCATTTCATGGTAAATGGCAAATGAAGCACATTGTCAAATAGGAAGTTGGCAAATATAGACTTATATACTTGATGCAACAACCTTTACGTTATATACAAAATATACATTATGTGGATAAACCAGTTACTTTGAATGCTACTCTTGCCTCAGTACCTGGTTGAAGGCAGATGATTATCATTGTCATATAGGAAGTTGACAAATATAGACTTATATATTTGATGCAACAACCTTTTCTTGATATATACAAAATATACAACATTTATGATGAATGGCACAGATAAAGAGTAGACATGGTTTCATCAAGTAACCACTAGCAAGGGTGCTTTTGACATAACCAGTTGACATGTTTGCAAGATGACCAACAGATATCGAGTTTCCCGAATGACCAGCGGGTGTTGAGTTGTACAGATCACGTGTAGATGTGAAGCTGATTAGATGAATAGTAGCTGTAGGGTTTCTTAACATGATCAGTAGATGTGGGGTTGTCCAGGTGACCAGTAGGTTTTGGGTTGTTTTGGTGACAGCTGGTGTTGAGTTATTCAGTTGATCAGTACCACGCAATTGTCTCTTTGTAGTTATAATCAATGCAATTTAAAATCAAATATCTGGTTGAAGTCAATGGAACACACTTTGTAAAATCTTGCTTACGTTTGAAGATAAATTAAAATAATTATCCTTTGGTAGATTTTGTGACTTGTCATCCATTTTCAGGACTAGCATATTCTCGAAATAGAAAAAAATATGAAACAGCAAATAAAGTCTTCACAAAAAGCATCAATTTCCCTGTTGGTTTTGTCAGTGATATTTTTACATAAAATGTCAATAAAGTTCACAATTACCATAATGCATCGACATCGCAAAGCAAATGCAGTCAATTCATCATTTTTCATAGAGATGCCTCCTATTACAATCCATCAATTGATCACAAACGAGACAATTTCATTTGAAACGGGAATATACTTTATCGTTATCAGGACCATTCTTTTCTGAAGACATTCTTATTCACATCTGTGTAACAAGTCTAATAGATTTTAGCATCATTTTTGTGTCGTATCAAAACCAAAAATAGCAGATGATTGTTCTTTTTTGCCTGTACAGTTTATTGTCCTTGAAATGACTGTAATTTTGGAAAACCATAACACTTATCTATATATTTGTTGCTTGATATATTCGGAATCTAGAGCGACCGAAATGTTCTTTGTCAAGTCTATGTATTCATTATTATAAGCGTGTGAAAAAATATGAATAAGAGATTATTCTGGCATAATACTTTGGTAGTGATTGGTAAGCTGGCCAAGGGGTTTATTTGCATTATGTCTAAAACTGTGATGAATGGCTTGTATTAGTTAGGAAATCGATCCTATTAAAGTGACAAATTGGTAAACTGTAAAGGAACGCTGTGAAAATTTACAGTAGTTTGTGGAAAACCAAGTGCAAATTGATTGATGTAATTTTGCAACAATTTGTAATAGTTTCAACCTCGATTGTCACCACAGAATATTAAGTGTTGAATGAAACACTGTAGATCATGTGAGTACGCGACATTTTAGAAGAGGGGACAGTATAGTAAAGTGGTATAATTATGTAACATGGTGTTAGTTAGGCTGCAACAAGCTTGTTTAGTAGTAATTTATATCACATTTGTTGTATGGGATTTCTAATAGCACCGAATAGGGTGGTAGTCGTTCAGACAAACTTCGAAATGATGAAGACGAGAGATTCTCAATGTTGACTGTAGTCTATATCATGGTCGTCAACCCGACTAAGCGAAAGGTACGGACACATTGTAGTCATGAAGCACTTAATGGAACTTTGAGGATCACTCAATGTACATCCCGCTAGCCTAATGACTCTCAGTAAGAGGTTGTCGCATGTAGCATGCCCAGCCGGTACTTATACATCCAAACAGCTGAGACATTTAGCTCTCTCACATTTGGGCACAATGCATTCATCAGAAGAAGTAGGTCAGCCATGCGGAGAGTTTCATCTCTCTGGCTTCTAGAGCAAGCATCTTGTTCATCATTGTTACTTCCCGTAATTGAGCGGGATATAGGGTATGCACTGGGAAAACCAATCGATTTCCAGGTGCTTGAGATTGTAACACAAGACCGATGTCATTGCCAGAAAGTTCACCATATCTATGTGCGACGGCTCGCGGGAAAACAGTTTGAAAGTCTCAATTCACGCCGTGTCATTACAGCTTACATTTTTTACTTGACCGCATGATGGGATGTCAACCGGGTAGTTGTGTTTGAAGGTGATATATAGGTTCTTCAAGGATGGCCACAACACTAATATTACAAGGAAAACCGGAGAGGAATTGAACTCGCATTTTTTGAAATGTTTAACATGTTGAGATTTAACATCCTCCAACGTGACACACGTTTCAGTTCAACTAATGGCAATATGTCAATCGTCCAACATATGACGTGCACAGATTTTACACTAAGACAATAAATTGACAACACCGTAATTAAGTGAGCAAAGGAGCTCGAAAATCACTCATTGATATGGGCTCAAGTAATGGCGTTAAGTCACTGAGTTAATTCCGTCTGATGCGGCATGACAATACTGTACAACCACCAATGTTCAAATCTTCCCATTTTGTACACGCGACTGATATTGCAGGCAGTAAGTCATTCAGTGAAATAAATTTGTCTATTGTGTTAATATTGTCAGGGTCCTGAGTAATTAGGGAGTAGTCTTGGAAATCACTCTCTGTAATTCTTTGTAATGTAGTATGCCTACCTCAAACTTTTCGATAGGCAAGTGCTTCAAGTTTGTACACTAATGATATGTGTGTACACTAGTGATATCACAACCGGAATAATTGGTACATCCCTATGAAATTCAAACGACCCTGACAATGGCATCCCTTTCACTGACGCACTGTTTTAAGACATGGTCGCTGGAAACATTCGATTAAGTAGTCATTACTCTTTATTGTTTGAATGTTGGGCACACTGCCAATATGTCATATGTATCAGATCAAAGATTGTACAACAGCCATTATCACTCCTTTCTTCATCATCATCATCATCATCATCATCGTCGTCGTCATCATCATCATCATCATCATCATCATCGCCATAATTATCCATGTCATTATTATTGTACAGAACCAACTCCACAAATGATGGTATCTTATCACACATCTGTGTGTGTAATTCAGTTTAATGTACTGTACGTCTACTGAAGTGTTCCTAATGTGTAAGTTTTTTAAGCTCCTGCACACTACTGATATCACAGCAAGAATGTTCCTCGGTGAAATAAAATGCCTGATGCCGTACAGAACAAGAACCTCAAGTGATGGCATCGTACCACACATGGCTACACGTGTCTGTCTGTAATTCAGTACTATGGTACTGTACCGTACATTCTTCGATGTGTAACCCTTTCAACTTTGCTATAGACAACTAATATCACAGCCAGAAGGTAATTACTCAGTGAAATACACAGCTTGATGTCGTACGTGGGTGTAACTCAGTGAACTGTATCATCTCCATCATACATTGTTAGATTCGTAACTCTCTCAAGTTCCTACACACTGATCTCAGAGCCAGAAGGTTATAGTCAATGACATATAGACTGACTGGTGTCGATCAGATCCAAGGTCTTTAGTGATTCCATCATACGTCTCTGGATGTAACTCAGTAAAATGTCTTATGTCTTCTGTACTATTAGCGATGTGTAACTCGTCCAAGTTGCAAGATGGCTGATATTACAGCCAGAAGGTTACTCAGTGAAATAGACCGCATGATGTCGTGCAGTATCAAGGTTTCAAGTGATAGCATTTCACAATTTACTGTGTGCAATTCAGTGTCATATGGCGTGTCAACTGTCCACAGATAAGCGGTTGGCCGCTTCAACATATTGTACACCACTGACGGCATAGCCAGCAGATTACTCAGTGAAATAGACTTGTCAATAGCCTTTATTTCCAGGGTTTTTAGGAACGGCATCTTACACGTCAATGTGTGTAATTCAGTCTGATGTTGTATGTCGACAACGCAACCGTTAATGATTAATTTGTGTAGGTTTTTACACACAAGTGATGTCATAGACAAGAGGTTATAGTCAGAGATTTTCGACATAATCACCGGATGCTGAAATTTCTCGAAAGACTAACTACTAACAGACATTGCCACTATCGTACGACCAACAGTCCTGGAAACAAGAATGTTATTCCTATTAATTATTAAAAATATTATAAGTATTACTATTTCTTCTGATCGAGAATGGACACAGTCACGGAATTACCCTCAACCTCATCACCACATATCATCATCGCTCCAGTCACCAAGTCTCTCGTTGGGGCCAGTGTTGTACACGCTGAACTCCTGAAGTAATGGCATCTTACAAGTCACCTTGTGTAATTCAGTGTAATTTGGAACGTCTATAGGCACACCAATGGTTAACCTTTTGAGGTTTCTACACACAATTGATAGCACAACCAGCAGGGTACTCAGTGAAATAGATTCATCAATGAAATTTGATATTGTCATGGTGTGTAGTGATAGCATTCTACAATTCACTGCCTGTAGGTCTGTGTGAGGCGGAATGTCTACTAGTGTACAGCGTTTGATG
Source organism: Eucidaris tribuloides (assembly GCA_001188425.1). Classification (NCBI taxonomy): domain Eukaryota; kingdom Metazoa; phylum Echinodermata; class Echinoidea; order Cidaroida; family Cidaridae; genus Eucidaris; species Eucidaris tribuloides. The sequence goes on along the minus strand of JZLH01S0171676.1, from coordinate 66,554 downwards.
TCTAACTGTTTTATATTTGAACATACTTTTGATATTATAGCCAACATGTTACGCAATGAAACAGAATCGTAAATAGTGTTCATTTCCAAAGTTTCAAGTGACGGTATCTGACAAGTCACTGCGTGTAATTCTGTGTGATGTGGCATGGCTACCATGCACTCGGTAATGGTTAAATTTTGTAGGTTTTTACACAAAAGCGATGCCATAGACAACAGGTTAGTCAGAGATAATTCAAGTTTGTAATAATTTCTACCTGATATTGAAATCCTCTCTACAGACCGACTGTTGTCAGACATTGCCCCTATCTCAGCACGAGCGACAGTCCTGGATTCAAAATATGTATGCATACTGAAGTGTAATACGTTTGCAAATGGACACACTGTCAATGTCAACGCTATCACGTTAATTACTGCATTACCCTCAACTATATCACCACTCCTTTTATCACCCCAATGTCCCCAGTGCTTTTCAGGGCTGAACACACTGAACTCCTGAAGTGATGACATACCAGTAACTCTGTGTAATTCAGTGTAATGTGGAACGTCTTTTTTACATACACGAATGCTTAACTTTTTCAGATTTCTACACACTTCTGATATCATAGCCAGTAGGTCACACAGTGAAATAGACTCATAAATGGGGATCATTTCCAAGGTTTCAAGTGTCGGCATCTTCCAAGTCAATGTGTGTAATTCTGTGTGATGTGGTATGTCTACTATTTTACAGTCGTTGATGTTTAATTGTTTTAAATTTGTACACACTTTAGATATCATAGCCAGCAGGTTACGCAGTGAAAAAGACTCATCAATGGTGTCCATTTCCAAGATTTCAAGTGAGGGCACCCTACAAGTCACTGTTTGTAATTCAGTGTGATGTGGCATGTCTACTTTATAGTATTTGATGTGTAACGCTTTTATATTCTTACACACAAGTGATGTGATAGACAAAAGCTTCGTCAGAGATATCGGGCCAACTACTGTATTACCGTCTCCCTTATCCTGACTCATGTTCCAAGTTCTACGCACCATGAACTCCCGAAGTGATGGCATCTGACAAGTCAATCTGTGTAATTCAGTGTAATGAGAAAGGTCTACTGTATGCACACCAACGGTTAACTTTTTGAGGTTTCTACACACCATTGATAGCACAACCAGCAGAGTACTCAGTGAAATAGATTCAAAATTGGAGTTCATTTTAAGGGTTTCAAGTGATGGCAACCTCATTGTATGTAATTCAGTGTGATGCGTTATGTCTACTATTTTACATTCGATGATGTTTAATTCTTTTAAATTTGTGCACACTTCTGATATCATAGCCAGCAGGTTTTGTAGTGATATTGACTTGCCACTGTCCCTTATCTCTAGGGTTTCAAGTGACGGCACCCTATAAGTCACTGCGCGAAATACAGTGATATGAGGTATTTCTACTGTATGCTGACAGACTAATCGTTTCAAATTTGTACACACCGGTGATACCATAAGCAACAGGTTTTGCAGTGAAACAGACTTGTCGGTGGCTCTTATTTCCAGGGTTTCAAGCGATGGCATCTTAAAATTCACTGTGTGTAATTCAGTTTGATGTGGAAGGTCTATTCTAGGCACACGAACGGTTAAGTTTTTCAGATTTCTACACACCATTGATAGCGCACCCAGCAGGGTGCTTAGTGAAATAGATTCATCAATGTCGACTATTTCTAGAGTTTGTAGCGATGGCATGTTACAATTCACTGTATGTAATTCAGTGTCATGCGCTTCGTCTCCTTTACACCAAACAACGGTTAACCGTTTCAACTTTGTACACACCACTGATATCATAGGCAGCAGGTTATGCAGTGAAACAGAATCATAAATACCGTTCATTTTCAAGGTTTCAAGTGACGGCATCTTAAGGGTTACTGCGTGTAATTTCGTGTGATGTGGTATGTCTACTATGCACTCGGTAATACTTAATCCTTGTATGTTTTTACACACAAGGGATGTCATAGACAACAGGTTAGTTAGAGATATCCTAAGATAGTAATGATTACAAGAATCAGGTAAGGGCTGTATTGAAATCTTCTCGACTTTCTCACTGTTGTCAGATATTGTCTTTGTCTCAGCACGAGCGACAGTCCTGGAAACAAAACCTCCATGACCATTGAAGTCTACTAGGTTTACGAAGGGACACACTGTCAATGTCAACGCTATCAAGTCAATGACTGAATTACCCTCAACTATATCACCAATCTGGTTATCGGTCAAGAAATCATGACCCCTGTGCTCTCTGGTGGACACGCTGAACCTCTTAAGTGAAGACATCCTACAAGTTACTCTGTGTAATTCAGTGTAATGTGGAACGTCTACTGTACGCACACAAACGCTTAACACTTTCAGATTTCTACACACCAATGATAGCACACCCAGCAAGTTTCTCAGTGAAATAGACTTATCAATGGATTTCATTGTCATGGTTTGTAGTGATGGCATCTTGCAATTCACTGTATGTAATTCAGTGTGTTGTGGTATGTCTACTATTTTACAGCGTTTGATGTTTAATTCTTTTAAATTTGTACACACTTTAGATAGCACAGCCAGCAGGTTACGGAGTGAAATAGACTCATCAATGGTGTCCATTTCCAAGATTTCAAGTGAGGGCACCCTACAAGTCACTGTATGTAATTCAGTGTGATGTGGCATGTCTACTATTCTGTAGTGTTCGATGTGTAACGCTTTTATATTTTTACACATATTTGATGTGATCGACAAAAGTTTCGTCAGAGATAGTTTATAAAACTCACTTGATATTGAAATCTTCTTGACAGACTGACTGTTGTCAGACATTGCTTCTACGTTATCCCAAGACAATCTCCGGGAATCAAGAATTAGTCGCGTAGTGAGGCGAATTGATTGTACGAATGGACACGTAGTCAATATCAATGCTATCAGGTCAACTACTTTATTTCCGTCAGCTTCGTAATGACTCTGCTCTCTGCTAGACACTCTGAACTCTTGAAGTGATAACATCCTACAAGTAACTCCGTGTAATTCAGTGTAATGTTGAATGTCTATTGTACGAATTATTACTTTTAACCTTTTCAGATTTTTACACACCATTGATAGCATAGCCAGCAGATCACACAGTGAAATAGAATCGCGAATGTCGTACATTTCTAAGGTTTCCAGTGTCGGCATCTTCCAAGTCAATGTGTGTAATTCTGTGTGATAGGGTAAGTCTACAATTTTACAGCTGGTGATGTACAATTGTTTTAAATTCGTACACACTTGTGATATTATAGCCAGCACATTACGCAGTGAAATTGACTCGTCGAGGATGTGCAAACTCAGGCTTTTGAGTGACGGGACCTTACAAGTCACTGGGAGTAATTCAGTGAAGTGTGGTATGTCTACTGTACTCAGACAGACGGTAAATCGTTTCAACGCTGTACACATTACTGATATCATAGCCAACAGGTTACTTAGTGAAATAGACCTGCAAAAGGGCGCGCTAATATACAGGGTTTTAAATGTCGGCATCTTCCAGGTCAATGTGTGTAATTCCATGTGATGTGGTATGACTACTTCTTTACAGCGTTCGATGTTTAATCGTCTTAAATTTGGGCACACTACTGATAGCATAACCAAAAGGTTACACAGTGGAATAGACTTGTGAATGACGTCCATTTCCAAGGTTTCAAGTGTCGGCATCTTCCAAGTCAATGTGTGTAATTCCATGTGATGTGGTATGTCTACCATGCAGTTGTTTATGTTTAATTCTTGCAGGTTTGTACAGACAAGTGATGTCATGTGCAGAAGGTCAGAAATAGATTGAGTGATATTATTCAGACTGATGTAATTACATGATAGAGAAATATCATATCTCACAGCATACTGCAGAAAATAGTGAATGGAATGGAACAATTGACCTCGTATCTGTAGTTTTGTTTCCGGTTGGATTAGTTTTTGAATGTATTGTAACAATTTGTGTTTGGCCTTGCTTTCATAATTTAATAGTAGGCACAAGTCAACTAATGATTTCGCATCATACGAAACCCCCTCTTTTAGTTTGTGAATCACATCAGGGCCAGCGTCTGGATTTTCATATTCCCGAGAAGAAGGTCTATACATTTCACTTTGCTGTACATCTGTAAGCTTTTTGATAATCTGCTCAGCCAGGTCTGTGCCATTTTCTCTACTACAAGCAAATAACAGGGTATACGTATGGTCAAGCGCCGTGGTTGAGTCCTTTATTTTATTCAAATTCTCTTGAAAAATGTCACTCTGGCTGAATAAATAATCACCTGCACACTTCTCTTGAAAGAGTAGGTGAGGAAAAGAATAAAACATTTTATCTTTTGCCAGAGAAGGTGAGCGTACTTCATGTGTAATAATAAGGCCAATTTTTAGTGCTGTTTTAAGTGTTTCCTTTTTCCCATCAAAATCTTGTAAAGTAAACAGTAATTTCTTACCACGGATCATTACTGCTGGTAGGGCTATTTCACCTAAGTTCTTCCAAAATTGTTGCATTTCTGTCTTTACGCTCGATTTGTAAGGATCCGGATCACCGTAGTTTCCGCTTCCTTCAGGCCTGGTCTTATTAGAAAATAAAGCTCTAAGAAAATGTTCAAACAAAGTGCCCACAGTACTAATGTGATTGATATTTTCGGGGAGGCATTCCTTCAGTACAAAGCATATCATTGCCAGCAGTATCGGAGTTCTTGCAAGGTTGTGTATCACATCATTTGACTTTATTTGATTAAGTCGCTCACAGCCTTCGTCTGGCTTTTTGAAGTGTTGGCCTACGTACGATTTGATTCCATCGGCATCAAATCCGTCAAGACTGATATGAGTGTATAATCTCTGCTTGTGTGTGTGTAATGCAGAAGTATGCCATGGACGTGACGTGACACATGTTCTAACATCAGCCATAATTCTACGGTTCAAAAAGTCATTTATGTTTCCCTTAGATTGTGAATGATTGAACTCATCATATCCATCTAGAAGTAAAATCATTTTAGATGGTGTCTCCTGCATGAAACTACGGATATGATCGGCACTTATTTTACTATCTTTGCAGAGAAGTTGATTGCGAATGGCATCGTGTATGTCGTCAGTATCTTTTATTCTGCAAAATTCTACTACACAAACAATAGATACATCTTTTAAAGGAGAATCTGGATCTCCATTTGCCCAATCGTAAGCAAGCTTTTTACAGAGTGTAGTCTTACCCGACCCTCCGTCACCACTCACAAGGATGCGGGTAGGATGTTTTCCATTGACTTCTATTTCAAAGATTCCATTATGAGATCTTTTAAGTGGAACCTTTGTTACCTTCCCAGAATCTTTGTCTTCCTGACAAAGAGACAATGTTGTGAAGTACTGATCGAGTGTGCAGTCGGTGTCATCTTGCCAAGGGTCTGTCTTTATGAAGCAGTACTCATCCTGGTAATACCGTTTTAGCTCTCTTCTGAATAACTCAACTTCCAAGCCATCTGCCTGAATTGGTATTGACCGTTCTGGGGTATCTGAATTGAGGAAATACATCAAAAGAAATTTGGCAATTCATGAAACGTAATGCGCGACACAAACCTGCACAATACATGATACTGCATACTCAATTCCATCCCTGTATTTCAATAATTACAAAAGGCTCACTGATGAATACTACTTATGGTGTTCATATTCAATTTGAAAGATTTCTAATTGACTTCAAAATAACAAATATTGCATTTTCACAGTCCATTCCTAGGGATATTTCATATTCACATCTTTCATAAGATAGTAATGAAAAAAATTAATGCACACTGAGTATGTGAGTTGACACAAAGATGTTCACGAATTTTGGATATGATAATGGCATGACAAATTATTTTATTTGAAAGCATTGCAACAAGGAAAGTTTGCTGAAGAAACTCACCAGCCATGCACACTCTAACTCCACCCGTCCAGTCTCAAGTCAGTCAATTGACTAAAACAGCATTACCAACAATTACCCAATGGCTGACGTGAAAGTACGACATTTTATGAATTCTCATAAAATTATGTAGACATTTTCAGATTTTTTTTCGCAATCATTCTCAAAGGGGTGCGTGGTAGGCCTAACTTTAATTTACATACAATATAGATTAGTCGTTTGAACTTTTCATTTGTTTTCATTAATTTTAATCTGTAATGGTTGATAATTTCCGTTGATACTGATGTGAGGATATATTAATCGTCTATCAATCGTTCATTACACATACCGATCTCCGTACAGTCAACCCAAATTCAATAGATTACATGCTTGATTGTGTCAATAAATACAACTCTGTTACATCTAAATTGTTTACTTCTAATCATATCCTACTGAATTTATAACAGACAGTTGAATCTGCTAAAATAAGACATTCTGGATTCATTCTATTATTTGAAATGAATCTGCGGCAATATTTTATTTCGAAATATTTCAGATGTATATTGTGCATTTTAACAACAACATCATTGCCTAACCAATGATTCTACAGTCTGTCTCAAAAATAATTGTGCAAGTCAAAAGCGCCCTCTTTGATAATGAGAAAAACCCCATCTTTTCACCTTTACAAGGGACTGTAGTAAAAGTGGCGCAATTGCGATACTAGCCTTTCTTATTTAAATTAACATATCTCAAGATTAAAACAAGCAAACTAAACAAAACCAATAGTTTGAAAACTAAGACTATGTTCTTGAGGTTGATGTAAGCATTATATCACAAATGTATTTTCTAATTGCCAAAGCGGGCGGTCTTCATTTGTACACTTTTTTTTGAGACACACTGTAAAATACAGAAAAGTAAGTCTGTTGTATTTTTTTAAGAAAACAAATCACAGACGAAGAATTTACTGTATCTACGATTGTTACGGAACGTCGTCCCAGTCGTAGTGGTAAGTAATGAATTCGTTTAGATTTACCTAGTGCTGACACAGGCATAATCGATTTGATGATCTCCTCAAGTTCCTCTTTGGTTCGTTTTCTAGCCTTCTCCTTCCAGTCGCACAGCATCCTGTGTATGCCGTCTGCACCTGGAAGTTTGTCCTTCATGTAGGCTTCGTACCGGTTAACGGCTGCTGACGTAAATCCCAGCTTCAGACCAAGAGGACGGAGATCAGATGGACCTAAGCTTTCTGCAATCATCCATAACTCACGATCTGTTATTCTTGCACCAGTCAATGAAGGCGTCGATGAAGCAGCTACCGCTTGTTCTTCTAAATATGAATTTGTGGAAAGTGTAAGCAACAATAAAATGATACCGATTGTCAATATTACACACTAAGAACAGTAGGCTCAACTTTGCACCTTTAAAGGTGCCGACCAATGTCACACTGGGAACACCTTTAAAAGTGCAACTTCGCACCTTTCTGAAAGGTGCAAAGTTACACCCGAAAGGTACAAAGTTGCGCCCGAAAGGTGCAAAGTTTCACCATAGAAAATAAAAAGGTATTCTTCTTTTTCTTGCAAACTGCGTGTTTTAGTGTGTGAACCGCAATTTACATTAATTCAGTGCTATCACTTTATTAATCAACATTTACAAATATTTAAAAACTCGTACAAATATGACCTTACCGGGCCGTGGGCTCGAACCTGCAACTTTACGCATGTGAGACGGACGCTCTTCCCACTTGGCCAACACACTGGCCGTGAAGGTGTGTATTTCCACATAATTATATAGTGTTGATGCCGAAGGTGCATCATTTTCATCCTTTAAGGTGTAAACTTTGGACCAATAGGCCATTTTCGTAATATATTCAAATTTCATGCATACCTTGTAAACAAAGGTTGTTCTTGACAACCTGAAGGCGTGTCTGAGCTTGTCCGACATAGAAAATAGTATAATGTATGCAAATTGCATTTTCCGTATTGAAATTGTAATTATAGAAACAGATGGTAGAATTAGCTCACACCTGGCTTCGAAAGGGAAAACATCCTTAATTTTGCCATAATGTACACCGAAAAGGTGCAAACTTGCAAACAAAACGGAGCGGGGCGAGCGCTCAGCCGTGAAAGGTGCAGAATTGCTCGAATACCGCGACAGATATTACTCTGCACATATTTCCACAAAGTTGCACGTTGTGAGCACCTTTATTTTTTTAGTGTGTAGTATGAATAAATTCTGTATTGCAAGTAGAGTGAAACCATTCTTAGCGGTCACCTCTTTACAACCGTCAGCCTGTATATAGTAGGCACTGATATATTTGCTTGAAGACAAATCATGTCTTAAAGGAACCTGTCTACAGCAGCTAGCGCTTATGAAGGCCACTTTTTTGTTTCCCCTGGGCGGCCACTATGTATAGGCAGTTTCACTGAATACACAAAAATAAATTTCATTATGAGTGAAACAGCTCAACTATTCTGTGAATGCAGTTTCACTTTTTTCTTTTAAACAGTCAACCGTTTGGGACAAGAAAATATATAACATTAAGATTATGCAATTTGAATTATTGCATTGATGTCTTGTACTTCAGTTATAGGTCTGAAGTTATTTTCCTAACATCACGTAGCTTTCATTCACTTTCATATCCCCTTGTATTTATCACAAAAATTGACATCTTTTGTATTCAGTCAAAATTGTGTGAGTGTCATTTTGCGTGTTGATTACTACATGAGATATCTTTAAGCACGTCTTTAAAATATTTTATGTTAATCTATATGAATATTTCATAGTTTGTCCAACGCCAAAGGGATTCAGAATAAATCTCCGGTTCATCTCTGTATTATCAAATTAATGATGAATGAGATCAATTGCTTGATCTGTTATTTTTAATGACTCAGAACAAGATTGACCCAACAGGATTCGAACCTGAAACCTACTGATATCCGGTCAGCGGCACAACCACCAGGCCATGCTGGGTAGCGGCAATGCCACGGTTTACTTGGTTACAAATACCCGAGAATAATTCCTTACGTCTGAGCTCATTAATATTTAATAAGCCCCCAGTAGGAACGAATTGTATTAATGAATAAAAGATTTGCAGAGAGAATTTAAGATGCAGAATAAATTTGCTTTTCATCTCTGTATTATCAAATTAATGATAAATAAGATCAAATGGCAAAGGGATTGTTTTACTCTGTTGTTGAAATGCACATCAATTTGCTGATATAATGTATATTTTACTGTCCAAAAGTCTTTAAAAATGGAATGTTTGCTGAAATATAGAAAAGGGACGGCACATTGAATGCAAGGCGTAATCATCTTCTTGCTTTGTACAATACTTTACATATTAAATGAACTGTGGACTTTGCCCTTTGGTCTGCATCAATATGTGCCAATCATTACGAAGTAATGACTGTAGACCTTGATAATCCATAATCCCAAATCAAACTTATACTAATTTTTGATACCATGAACCTTCATACCATATCTCATGAAAATCCGTCAAACGTTGTTATAGGTAAAGAATGGAAGCCAGTTAAACAGCCATTTTTTCATTAAATGAGCTTTATAACCTTTGACCGAAATGTACACGTTCCAAATTCGAACTTAGGCTGTACAGTATTTGAACTTCAATGAACTTTTATACCAAGTTTCAAGAAAAGCCATCAAACATTACTAAAGTTATCGAACGGAACTTCGTCGGTGAAGGGTTAAAAGACTAAGTGGTAATCTCGTGTATTTCTTACACATAGTACGGACTCGTTTTGTTTTACCCCACTTCACTAACAGTGGCTGGCGCCCGGGGCAAAGAATGAAATTGCGCCTCCCCCCCCCCCCGTGGCGGATCTACGGGGTTAGGGGTTTAGCACCTCCCCCCAGGCTGCCAAGTAAAAATGTGATGTGCATATAGCAAAACACCATGTTTTTAAAGCATTCGAAAGCACCAGAACACCGTTAAATTTAGCATAAAAATACTTTGAAACAAGCCCAATATCGTTCAATAATTGCAACTTGGCGAGCAGAGCGCGCCGAAAATTTTTGACATCTTTTCACTTTTGCCCCCATCCGAAAAAAAATTGATCGATGCCTCTGGGTCAAGCCCCTTTAGCAAAAAGCTAGATCCGCCCCTGTCCCCGCCCAAACTTATTGACGTAACTATAAATGCAAAGGAAAGATCGATCAAGCGGAATAGATTGTCTTTGCAAAATTATGCGAAGGAGCGGAGCGACCGAGCTTTTGAAAATTTATGCAGTCGAAAGCCAATAAAACCCATTTTTCTAACGCACTTTACTCTGTGGACTGAGAGGAAGGGGCGCATAATCCCTATGTGGTTCATAATTTTCCATCCTTTTCTCATCTTTCTCTTTCTGTTTTTTTTCTTCATTTTTTTGCGCCCCCCTTAAAGGGAGAAGGCACCAGCAACTAACAGGCATAAGTTAAGATATAAAGAGGCATTGAGAGTATTGTGGGAATTATGGTATATGGTGATACAGGCAGCCTAAATAAGGGCTACTGTATGACACTCACACTCAGCAAGGCCCTATAAATTAGTTAATTTGTGTTTATTTTATGTCTTTGCAAGTCTTATCTTAAGATAAACTTGCAGAAACAGTCATAGGGGGGAGGAGCTTATCGATTCAAACAGTGCATACATTACTACGGCGTGACTAACACACGTCGGGTGGCATGCATCTGTCATGCTTGGTCGGTTTCAGCAATGTGTACGTGCGATCTGATTGGTTGGCAAGAACTCAAATGTTTCTTAACTTATGCCTGTTAGTTGCCGGTGCCTTCTCCCTTTAAAATGGCGCCCGGGGCACGTGCCCCCTCTGCCCCCCTTAGATATGCCACTCTTCACCATCGACTTACCCATCAAAGGCTGGGTTCCACATTCTCCACTTTTAAAATGCATAAAATTAATCTTTTGAATAATGCTTACCAGTTACATCAGTGTGATGTTTTCCAGTTTCCATGGTCTTGGGGTTGATTTTATATTCCAGTAGAATGCCGCTTCTGCTTCAGTCGTTTAAATGTCCTCTTGTATCGGCGAATCTGGACTGGAAATATACATTTGACATGATTTCGCTACAGGTTGCTAATAAAACTAGAGGCATGTTCCTTTTGCTTTTCTTGTTGTTCCTACGAAACAGATCTGTAGTATTAATGACGGCGAACTAACTGATAAATAACTGTTATGTAGAGGGAGTGTGAGATAAAAAAGACTGAGATAAACTACATTCAGCGTACTTTCTGTCATTGTGATAACAATTACTTTCAGGTTTATTGTTTTAATGGATTATTTGTAATCCAACTGTTTAGACATGATTAGAGGAACGTATTGGATAAATCTTTATCCGTATTATTCTTTTTTTTTCAGCACAAACATTTGTATCATTGAAAGATTATTTTTGTCATTATATAATTACATGTATAGTGACATTTTTACTGGTGCTCAAAAGAAGGTAATTCCTTGGGATTCAGAAGTTAGCACCGTCTTATCTTGCAATGTCAACAATTTTACCATAATATAATTAGTAGCCTCCGTCTTCAGCAAAACAAAATGGGTGAGATTTCGTTACTGTAAACAATGACAGTTCGAGGTCCACTCCTTGTCATACCCTCGAAATGATTATTAAAGGTATTGGCTAACATTTACCACAGTTAAAAAAATCTGAGCCGCATGATTCCCCATGCTACCAGTGTCTTTGACGAGGTCTAAAAATGAAGCCCTGAAAAAAATTGTATTTCAAAATGATCATTTAGTGCTTTAAAAAAGTGAAAATCGTAAGTTGACCAGATTCACTTGCCCATTTCCTCCCATAGACTTACTATGTGTACACCTAGGTTAATAAAACTCGCCCGAGTTTTATTGTTTATTCATGTATAACTTGCCATTGGCAGTGTAACTTTCCAAACTTTTGTATTCTAGGGTGTTTATTTGTCCACTTGAACACTACAATGTAGCTCAGATATCAATGTTTGACAATTTTTTTTTAAATTGAAGCTCCACAATGTTAGCCTATCACTTTAAAATATTTATGTGTGCCATTCTATAACTTTATATCGCTTTCCATATCACAGGTACAACACAAACACTTCACTCTCACAAATCTGTGAGTCCCTTCTACCACTCTGTCATTTGACAATGGGACTGTGAGGCATGGCTGGGAAACAACTTTTCTTGACTTTTTGGAATCTGAATTCAAACTCTTTTCCTGTCATAGTGGCTATAATGTTGTTATTATCATTTCTCTGTTCTAGAATTCCAAACGTCTGGCTGGAAAGCAGAAGGTATACCATTCTAAAAGTCTTTCGTATGACCCCGCTGGGGCCCGCCCTTACAAAAATCTTCAGTGGTAAATAAATAGTATTCGTATTGTGGGGAATGGTAGTAGCTATGTTAAATGGTATATCAGTGGGGTGTAAATGGTGTGTACTGAACGGTAAGTGGTGTCCTTGTGTACAGAAAATGGTATCTGAATAGTATATTAACTGGTAAACGGTCCGTCAGTGGTGGATGATTGGTTGGTAAAATGGTGTTTGTTTGTTTGGTAAATGGTCTGTATGTGGCAGATTGATTGGTAAATGGTCTCTCAATGGTGTTTAAATGGTATATCCTAAACGGTGTGGTAAATGATGGCATATTGACTGGTTAATGGCCTTTCAGTGATGTTTGAATTGTATGTGCCGAACAGTGAATGGTACTGACTAATAAATGGTCTTTCAATTGTGTTCAAATACAGTAGTATATGCTGAACCGGGATGCTGAATAACTCATGGTATGAATTGTATGGTAAATGCTAACCATATGGCAGACTGACGGGTGGCTCTCCCAGGTGTCTGAGTGGTATCCCAATGGTATGATGAATGGTAAAATATTTTTGAGTTTTAATGAATATTCATATATTAATTTGCATAATCAGTAAAAAGCGCTGTTTTATTCATTATTTACATAATTTATCAAAGTTTTGTATACATCAATAAAAAGCTCTGTAATAAACTTTCATAAAATAGCAAATAGATTTAGACCCATTTGAGTGCATACTGCACTCCCTCTATGCGAAAAATAAAACAAAAAATAATCATGACATTTCGAGCCCGTAATGTAAATAGTATATATAGCCATGACAAATTGAACCACCAAAGGTAGAAATCGAATGGTAAATCAATGTTATGACAGTGGTCGGGGGGGGGGGGGTGGTGGAAACCAAATTGTATGTCAGTAGTGAACAGGAAATGGTACGTCAATGGTAAACCAAGGATAAAAGGTGAATGGTTTGTCAATGACAGTGTTGTGTAGTAAGAGTCTAAAAGAGTTTAATGACCTCTCATGTTATCAGAAGTAGAGTTTAATGCCCCGTTATAGTAAGAAGTTGCCAAACCTTCCTTTTCTTAGAAGTTTTACCATCACCTCTCAGGTGTGGTTACTTTTCACATCCCTCCCTGAGACAATAATACCAACTCATCGGGTATGTTTCATCACGAAGTATTCGTGGTTAGAACACACATAATTTTAATGGTAACAACTCCCACGCACTTATTCCAGTGTTCATTTCTTGTGGTTTCTCTCCCAGTTCCTACTTCCTCCCCAGTCTTAAGATTTATAGACTACGCCAAAACATGATGCAAGTGACATTGCCAAACCTCCGTAGTCATGACAATAAGCTTCAACCAATTAGAATCATGAAAGTCTATGTGCTGGAGCAACCGATTTCCTCCCAAAAGTTGCATTCCAGTTTTAGTATGAGGAGACTTCTTAATTACTCATGATTACGACAAAACCAAAATCTGAGAGCTGCTATACAACATTAAATGTATACATTGTATTAATTCAATACGACATGTATGTATGCTGTTGATTATATACTTGTATTGACTCCCTATACTTGCAGTGGCGTAGCTGGGATTTTTTTTCAGCAGGGGGGCACAGGGGTGGGGCCTTGAACTTTTGTTGGGGGGGGGGGAGGGCACCAAATCCCAGGTAATTTTTTTCCGGTCACGCCAACCGCCGAAAACTCGCTCAGCGGGGGCGGGGGGGGGGGGTGGTAGTGACGAAAATAAATTTCCTCCAAATCACAGGTCCAAATTTTTTATTTTTTCTCCAAATCCCAAGTCAAAAAAATTTCTCTGTCATAATTTGTGTGTGCGGGACACACGGAATGGGGGGGGGGGCACGTGCTCCCACCCCAGGCCCCCGTAGCTACGCCCTTGCTGTAGACCTAAACCTTTAAATTTTAACCTACTATTAAAACGTTCATTCGTTCTACCTAGGGCTAACGTTTATTGGAAAAGTTCCATTTCAAGTAACGACAGATGCAAGCTTATTGGAACTTTAATTTCTGGTCACTTTTGAACGATTTCAGAGAAACATATGAATATAATTGAATACTTCGAATAAATCCTACCTAGACCGTAAACAATCAGTTCCTAAATTAAGATTTAAAAGCCGCAACATGAAGTCGACCACTTAAAGATTGTGTCATGGATTTGCAAGTCCATTATTTCCCTTCATTTTGAATACCAAACAGTAGTTTCATTAACTACAAATGGTGCGTTGACAGTTTGAGATCCATACGTCATGAATTTGTTGTTTTATGAGAAAAACTAATAACGACATGTTACCAGAATGTTGTTCTTTCCGTGAGTTTAAATTTTGCTCAAATTGCAAATCGCGGTTATGTGTACCGTCGCAAGACCAGCGGAGCACACTGATTGGTTAAACAGCTAACGGCTAACGGCTGATCGGACAAATTTGGAACGGCCCGTGCACGTCGACGTCACTGTAAATTTTGAAGTTTAATTGTCCAGATTTTCACCAAAACTACGTATTCTACCCAAAAGTTCTATGACAGGTGTTAAATTATACTAATCTTCAGATTGTAAACAATTTGAGCTGATTTCATTCATTTTACCGTTTTCTGAGGTGCAAAACCCTTACTCTGTTTTAAAGACCAACACATTATTATTACCAGAAAATGCGTAGGTCGTTGTTAAACCGCACCAAATTAGCTGACAGAAAATGGCGTCCACCTCACAGCGCCAACCTCTTTGAGAATGGGCAGACCCGCACCCTTGGCCTTGTCAGCCATCACAAACTTTGATAAGAAATTACAGGATAGCACGAGGCAAGTTAATCATTATTCATGGTGCAAAGACTGCCGAAATTCAGGCTGTCAATTTGATATTAATGCAAGATTAGAATAATTATTGCACTAGTTTAGCATGTATCTCCAGTCTAAATTTAGTACTGTATTTTATTATCAATTAAGACAATGGTGTACTTTGGGACATATGTCGTAGTCCAAACTTTAGCTTTGGGGTACCAGTTGTAGGTCACGTTACCATTTTTCCGTATTATATTATTTGCATTATAGACTGTATAATCACCTGGGAAGAAGTTTCTCTGAAGTACCCTCTTTTACTTCCCTACTTCAAGAATTTGCATTGCCTAAGTCCTTACATTTATTTATCAAATGTTCTGTGCATTTAAGACATGCGTTCTAATGCTATAATTTTGTCGGATGTTTTTGTTGGCCGCTGGAGGAGATGGGAAGTTAAGAAGGGATCCAAATAGTGTCCGTCCGTCGTCTGTCTGTCACAAATCTTATTACACGTAACCTAGCAACTGTTGTTGCAATGGGATGTAATCGTATTCAATCACAATGTTAGGTATATTAGAAAGACTAATCTTTTGTAAAATAAATATGTTTTAATATAAAATTGCAAATAATGACCTCTCTGATAAATCTTTTGTCGTTGTGAGCCATTTGGGGGCTTACAAACCACTATGTTGTGGGTAACGTTTTGGCAACCTAAATAAGGCATGTTTTGACCGACATATCATGTGAAATGTTAAAATAAAGATGAGGGTTTAGGGTCTTGAATCACAACGTGAACGCTGTCAAGCAACTTGCACAGAATTGCGCCCCACCTTCACCACCAGGGAGCATCAAAACAAAAATTTGGGCCGAATGCATAAAAACATATATTTTCACATCCGCTTACTCCGATTTGCCATTTGACTCACTTTTGTTGCTAAAGGGCTATTTTTTTAAAATTATTTTACGACTGAAGTGAAAATCTAATTGGAAAATTGTGTTGAAAGTTTGTATTGAATAAAAAGAAATCCTCAGTTTGACCAATCCCAATTCATCTGGAACATATATATGCGTGATATGGAGTCCAAAGCCAACAATAATTACAATATAAAATGGGCAAGGTGCAAAATGTGAACTTATCCGCTTTTGGTGCAAAACGCAATTTGAAAATTCAAAATTTCCCAAGCTCCTCTATACGTAAATTTCTGAACCCATCCCCAAAATCTGTTTACTTTGCAAACCATAATTCATGATCGATCTACTCACCATTTAGGTGTTATGCGAAAACATTTAACTGAAATCTCAATTTAGAAAATTTGATAAAGATAGACTTATCGCAAACAACCTTTTTATCTTTCGTAGCACACACTATTTTCATCAGATTCCAAGCGATATTTTGGCAAGTCTGTAATAAGAGTTGTAAGCTTTGTCTCTAGACCTAGCCCCTTTGAATTTGAGTTTATTTGATAATATTATAACATTTATTATAGTAACCAATTAGGACTGCCATATCTGAGAATTGTTGGTGCAAATTGCAATTCAAGTAACGACAGATACGAACTTATTTTAACTGTCTGATCACTTTTGAAAGATTTCACAGAAATCTGTGACCCGTCACGAAGATACCCTGATAAAGTCGCAAATCTTATAAAACACAGACATAGATACAATATGAACATATAAAACTTTTGCAATGTGTGAAGGTCCTTCGACTTTTGATTTTTAAGGACACTTCACATTCATACTTCATATCAAACTTATAATATTTGCCACTTCCATCACCTTTGGGTTGTGCGACTTTATCAGGGTATCGTGGTGACGGGTCATCAATAGTTCACATATAACCTGGCTGTATCGTGAACAATTAGTTTTTAAATTAAGATTTAAAAGCGGCAACATGAAGTTGACCACTTATGGTCAATATATTATTCTCACCAGCAAACTGCGCAGGCCCTGACGAAACCGCAACAAATTAGCTGAAAGAAAATGGCGTCCGTCTCACAGCGCCAACCTCTTTGAGCATGCGCAACCCACATCGTTGCAGGCAAACATAAACTTTGATACGCAACTTCAGGATAGCACCAGGCAAGTTAATCATTATTCATAGTGCAAATATTGACAAAATTCGAAATGTCAATTTAATATTAATGCGAGATTAGAATAATTATTGCACCAGCCGTCTAAATCTAGTACTGCATTTCATTATCAATTAAGACAATTAAGACAATTTTGTACTTTTGGACCTATACTGTAGTTAGGGTTGCAAAAGGTTGGAAACTTTCCATGGAAAGTTTCGGGAATTTTTAACGGACTGGAAACTTTGGGAATTTTGGGAATTTTCGTTTTTATCATATCAAATGTAAAATTACCTGAATTGTGGAAAATTTCATCAGCACTCTGTCGTAGAGCACTTCTTTACATGAAAAAAATAGTCTTTACTTCTTTTCTGTCTTGCCTGGGCTTTTTACAAGGATGAATCAGCCCAAATGAGAAAACACGCACATTACACCTATGTGGATGAGATGTGATGTTATCTGATCCCACATTGTAATGTAAAGTATGTGTAGTGCATATGTACATGTATGAAGTGAAAAATCCACTGAAATGCCTATTTCAATGAGTGGACTTGTCCATCTTATTACTACTGAATTCACAAAGTTTGTTTTTATTTAACACTTGGATTACACTATTACATCAGGCTGATGTGTATCAGAAGTTTGGCTGTATGAGCTGATATTATTCTGTGCATCAAACAAGCAATATTTATGTTTTCATGATTTAACTAGACTTTACTTTGTAACATCTCCTTTCATCTTTGTGTTACACTAAATGTTTTGATATCATGACATTTCTGATTAGATGAATGATCACTTTAATTTTGAAATTCAAATGCTCAATGTACTACAATATATGCAAAGTTTCCGAAAGTTGCCGAAAATTCCCAATATTTCCGGAAAATTTCCGAAAATTCCCATGGAAATTTTCCACACCGAAAATTCCAAGGAATTTTGCAACCCTAACTGTAGTCATAAATACTATAATACATTTTACAGTATCTGGGGTAAAAGTGGGAAGTCACGTTACCCTTTTGTAGTATTTTATCATTTGTATTATAGATTAAACAAAATCGCCTGTGATTTTTTTTTCTGAAGAATCCCTTGTTTTAATGAATGAAAGGTTTGCAGAGAGAATTTAAGATGCAGAATAAATTTGCTTTTCATCTCTGTATTATCAAATCAATGATACATAAGATCCCTTGTTTATTTTCGTACTTCAACGACTAAGATTGCCTTAATCCTTTCATTTATTTAAAATGCTTTGTGCGTTTAAGATACGTACACTAATACTATCACCTTCTCCGGTTTTTTTTTGTTTCGCCCATAGCAGGTTAAAGGGAGACCAAGGGATCCAAATGGGGTCCGTCCGTCGTCCGTCCGTCACAAATCTTAAACTTGCCTGTAAGACTATTATCACACGTATCCTTGCAACTGTTGTTGCAATGGGATGTAATCGTCTTCAAGCAGAATGTTAATTATATTAGGAAGACTAATCTCTTGTAAAATAAATATGTGTCAATTTAAATTTGCAAATATTGACTTCTCTGATGACTTTTGAGGCATTTTGAGCAATTTGGGGGGTAAAAAATCATCATGTTGTGAATAACGTTCTGGAACTTAAATGAGGCATGTTTAACATATAAAGGGTGGCCCAGAAAGAATGCTACGAGTATGATTGCTAATTTCTTCAACATTATCGGCAAAATGTCATTAATTTTATTTCACTGGTTAGAACATTCTTTTTCCAATAAAATGATACCAAGATCATTGATTTTGAGGAGGCGTTTTGATCCTAAGGCCATTTTCGGAGGCAATGCAATTTCCCAAATTTGCTAATTTTTCAACAGTGGCGGTCATTGGAACGCCGACATATTCTGGCGTCTCAGCTTGCCATACCGGACAAACCGCAATGATAAAAGGGCTGGAATGCCCTCGCTTTCATAAGGAAGACGATGTGAGCTAAGTCTCCATTGTCATCGCGGTTTGTCCGATATGGCAAGCTGAGAGGCCAGAATATCTCGGCGTTCCGATGATTGATTTTGAGTAAGGCGTTTTGATCCTAGGACCATTTTTTGGAGGCAATGCAATTTGCCAATTTTTCAACAGCGGCAGAGACTTAGCTCGCATCGTCTTCCTTATGAAAGTGAGGGCATTCCAGCCCTTTTGTCATTGCGGTTTGTCCGGTATGGCAAGCTGAGACGCCAGAATATCTCGGTGTTCCAATGACCGCCGCTGTTGAAAAATTGGCAAATTTGGGAAATTGCATTGCCTCCGAAAAATGGCCCTAGAATCGAAACTCCTTACTCAAAATCAATTATCTTGGTATCATTTTATTGGAAAAAGAATGTTCTAACCAACGAAATAAAACTTAATGACATTTTGCCGATAATAATGAAGAAATTAGCGATTATACTCGTAGCATTCTTTCTGGGCTACCCTGTATTTCACTTAAAATGTATAGGAAAAGATGAGGGTTTAGAATCTTGTATCACGGCGTAAACGCTCTTTCACGCAACTTCACACATTGCCCCCCTGATCATTGAACCCGTGTTAAGCCTGAATGTAAAGAATTGCGCGCCACCTTCACCACTCCCTGGGGAGTATTATAAAAACAAATAGGTGCAGAACCCCCCCCCACCCCCCCAAAAAACCTTTGTACTTTCCATTCCACTTACACAGATTTGCCACGTGACCCACTTTTGTGGCTAAAGGGCTATTATTTAAAAATTATTTTACGACTGAAGTGAACATTTTATCAGATAAATTGTAAAAGGAAATTTCGACTAATTCATCATATCTGAGAGCATGTAGCGAATAAAAAAGACATGTTTGACCAATTCCAATTTATTTTGAACATTTGGGAGATTTTGAGACCCAAACTTACAATTATGACAACATAAAATGGGCAAGATGCAAAATATGGACTTATCCGCTTTTGGTGCAAAGCAATTTAAAAATACAAACTTTCACAAGCTCCTCTATACATAAATTTCTGAACCCACCCCCCAAAATCTATTTCGTTATCGAACCACAATTCATGATCGATCTACTCTCCATTTGGGTGTTATGCGAAAACATTTAACTAAAATCTCAATTTAGAAAATTTGATAAAGATAGACTTATTGCAAACAACCTTTTTCGTAGCACTCACTGGATTAGATTTTGATAAGAATCCAAGTAGTTACTTTTCTTATGTTTTGGTAAGTCTGTAATATACGAGGTGTAAGCTTTGTTTTTTACTTAGCCCCTTTAAGGTTTTTTTTTGATAATATTAGAACATTTTATTAAAGCAACCAATTAGGACTGCCACATCTAACAATTGTTGGTACAAATTGCAATTCAAGTAACGACAGATGCGAGCTTATTTTAACTTCTGGTCACTTTTGAAAGATTTCACATGAATTTGTGACCTGTCACTAAGATACTCTTATAAAGTCGCACATCTTATAATCATAAACATAGGTACAATATGAATATTTAAACTTTTGCGATGTGTGAAGGTCATACGACTTTTGATTTTTGAGGACACTTCACTTCCATACTTCATATTATACTTATAATATTTGGCACTTTCCTCACCTTTAGGTTGTGTGACTTTATCACGGTATCGTGGTGACGGGTCATATGAATATCATTCAATACAGTAGTTCACATATAACCTGCCTTTATCGTGAACAATTAGTTCTCAAATTAAAATTTAAAAGCGGCAAAATAAAGTTGACCACTTATGACCAATATCTTATTCATACCAGCAAAATGGGCAGGCCCTGTCAAAACTGCACCCAATTTAGCTGAAAGAAAATGGCGTCCGCCTCACAGCGTCAACTTCTTTGAGCATGCGCAAACCCACATCGTTGCAGGCAAATATAAACTTTGATACGCAACTACAGGATAGCACGAGGCAAGTTGATTATTATTCATGTTGCAAATATTGACAAAATTCAAATTGTCAATGTGATATTAATGCAAGATTAGAATAATTATACTAATACCTTTTGCAGAGGCAGTTTATCCACTCTAAATTTCGAACTGTATTTTATTATCAGTCAAGACAATGGTGTACTTTTGGACCTATACTAATACTGCAAACAAAGTTAAACTTTGGGATACCAGTTGCAGGTCGGTTTAAAGTGTAGACTTCTTTAGTTTGTATTATAAATTGTATAAATCACCAGCCTGTAAAGGTTTTTCTTAAAAAAAAACCTGTTTTATTTTCTGACTTTAATGATTAGCATAGTCTTAGTCCGTACTTTTATTTATTAACTTTTCTATGCGTTTACGACATGTATTCTAACGCTCTAACTTTCTCGGATGTTTTTGTTTCGGCTAGTAGGGAGCTTTCGATTCACGACGGTAAGCAAAGAGTACGGCGAGTTCAACCGACCATGACCGTCCTCGCGCACAATTACCGTCTTGATTTTTAAGAGCTTTCGATTTGACGACGGGGACGTACGCGGATTAGTGCGTGAAGTGCAAATAAACACCTTGCAGATTATGACGTCATTACGAAATCATCAAGCGATGTGAATATTAAACATGACATCTTGACATTGAAAGAAAGAAGGGAAAAGCGAGATGGAAAGAGACAGGAAAGACAGATAGACAGAAAGAAAGAGAATAAAACAGATTGAATGTAAGAAAGAAACAAAGAAAGAAAGAAAGAAAGGAAGGAAAGAGGAAAGACAGATAAAAAAGATTGAAGACAGAAGGGAAGGAAAGACAGAAAGGAAAGTAAGATGGAAAGAAAGACAGAAAAGATTGAAAGAAATGAAGGACAGACAGAAAGGAAAGTATATAAAACGAATGAAAAAAGAAAGACAGGAAAGACAGAAAGAAAGGAAAGATTGAAAGAAAGGACGGACAGACAGAAAGTGAGAAATTAAAGACAGAAGGAAAGACAGACAGAAAAACAGGAAAGACGGAAAGAAAGGAAAGACAGAATGGAAAGTAAGATAAAAAGAAATACAAAAAAGACAAGAGCGATAGACAAAAGGAAAGAAAGGAAAGACAGAAAAAAAGAAAAGGACAGACAGAAATAACAAAAGGAAAGACAGATAGAAAGAAACGAGAAACAAACAGAAACAAAGGAAAGACAGACAGAAAGAATGCAAGGAAAGACAGATAGTAAGAAAGTAAGATAGATAGAAAGAAAGAAAGACGGACAGAAAGAAAGGAAGGACAGAGAACCAAAGAAATACAGATAGAAAGAAATAAAGCAAAAAATACAGGAAATAAAGGAAAGACAGAATAAAGGAAAGACAGACAGATAGAAAGAATGCAATGAAAGACAGATAGTAAGAAACAAAAAATAGATCGAAAGAATGGAAAGACATACAAACATACAAAGGAAAGGCAGACAGATAGAATGCAAGGAAAGACGGACAGTAAGAAAGACAGATAGATAGAGAGAAAGAAAGGAAAGACAGATAGAAAGAAAGGAAGGACAGAGAGCCAAAGAAAGACAGATAGAAAGAAAAGAGGAACAAACAGAATCAAAGGAAAGACAGACAGATAGGAAGAATGCAATGAAAGACAGATAGTAAGAAAGAAAGATAGATAGAAAGAAAGAAAGGAAAGACAGATAGAAAGAAAGGAAGGACAGAGAGCCAAAGAAAGACAGATAGAAAGAAAAGAGGAACAAACAGAAATCAAAGGAAAGACAGACAGATAGAAAAAATGCAATAAAAGACAGATAGTAAGAAAGATAGATAGAAAGAAAGAAAGGAAAGACAGACAGAAAGAAACGAGAAACAAACAGAAACAAAGGAAATACAGACAGAAAGAACGCAAGGAAAGACAGATAGTAAGAAAGTAAGATAGATAGAAAGAAAGACAGATAGAAAGAAAGGAAGGACAGAGAGCCAAAGAAAGACAGATAAAAAGAAATAAAGAAAAAAACATACAAAGGAAAGATAGACAGAAAGGAAAGACAGAAAGAAAGAATGGAAGGAAGAAAGAAAGAAAGAAAAGATTGATAGAAATAAAAAAGGAAGACAGGTAAAATGGAGGAAATGAAGAGAAACAAAACTGACTGTATGATGCTGCACGCCATGCTCAAACGCGCTCTAAATACGAAATACACGTGTATACGTCACTACCGTTGTCTTTAGAGAACGAACGCTAATTTGCCCGAGTACGGTTGTCTTCTATCAGGGGACGGTACGTTTTGCGGCTTTGCGCATGCTAAATCGATTGTACGCTCGAGCCCGCCGTCCTCTTTGCTTACCGTCGCGAATCGAAAGCTCCCTAGTGTAGGTGAAGGGGAGACTTATTTTCCAAATGACGTCCGTCGGTCGGCCGTCCGTCACAAATCTTAAAATGTTCCTGCAAAACTATTTTAATACATGTAACTTGGCAATTGTTGCTGCTATGATATGTAGTCAAAATATAAGGAAGACTAATTTGTTATAAAATAATTACTATGCTTTAATCTAAATTTGCAGATATTGACCTCTGTGATGACGTTTTGGTCATTTGGGCCATTTGAGGGCTATAAACCACCATCGGGTGGGTACGGTTTTGGAAACTTAATATTCTTTTGGACAGTAGAATTCTTTCATAGAAAAAGGTAAAAAGTGAATGTTCATGGAGGTCTTGGGTATCACTACGGTAAAGGTTCACACGACTCAAGATAGTGGCGGTCCCTATCGAATCCGTGCCGATTGCGGCGTTCCACCGACCCACACATGTAATCAAACAGAATATATGTGACTAATCCATACTAAGGTTGTATTTTTCTACCCGCTCGAAGCGATTTGCGACAGCTGTGGCACTTCCTGGCTTAATGTGCGCTACTTTACAAACGTTTTATGACTGGATATTAAAATTATTGGAAATGTATGTAGGACATATTTGGACTGCAACATGCCATGGTTATAAAAACATAGTGCTGGACAGAGTCCCAAAATATTTTGAAAATATTGGGAGATTTGTACTCAACGACAAGATGGTCTATATGCATTAGGCTTTATAAGAATGGAGCATACATGGCAAGAAGTATAGACATTCCTGGTCGGGTGCCAAAAAAAACGACGTAGTTTACAGGCTCTTCGTTGGTGTTATGATGGCGTTATATACATTTCTGAAACCAACAACTTCTTATTAAGGTTACCTACACTGGCGTACATCGCGGCGGGGGGATGGGGGGGGCGTTATAATCCCCCACTTTTCGGCGGGGGATGGCCTTGTAGCAATTCATCGCCCACTTTCCGAGAAAAAAAGATATTATTGCTTATCATTATTTAATTATCGTCTGATGAAGAGTTGGTATAACAGCGTGCTTATCAAAAAAGTAGACACTTAGAAAAAAATATTAAAAAATTGGTTGTTCGGTGATTTTGAGATTATTTTTTTGATATAATATGTTTACCTTGAACTAAGCTATCATGATGACAGTATTGGTATTGAAAGGTATTTCACGATGAGTGGTGAACAACCCGGTTTTGTGCAATCGCAAAAATATATTGTGCGAACACAGAATGTAGGTTCTTATAATCCATGTTTTAGGCTCACAGACCCGCGTATGAGTGGAAGCTTCAACGGATGTGGCACTAAGGAATTAATTCCTCAACATGCTCAGAGAAGATGGCTGTTCAATTTTTGACAACAAAAGACAAAAAGGCAGCACTGATTCACGAGGTATCCCCCTATAAGAGAGGAATGTCTGTTTGCAGAATGACTTGTGAATTTAAAAAAATGCATTTCTTCGTATTTCATGGTGGTTTGGTTGGGTTGGGGGGGGGTAATGTAATCTCGAGGATTATGCGCTATTTTGTCCTCTTGTTGCACAGAGATTGATATAAGTTTTCTCTCAGCATGCTGGAGATTTAGAGATTGAGAGCAAAATGAGGAATGATTCAGATAGAGAGCCCACTGCCTAACCCTGTCAAAACAAGAAATGCCAATTGCTTCAGTCACAGTCAGTCTGTTGGAACTGACATTTCTCTTTTTAGGGTCGGGTACTCTGAATCATTGCTTCATTTTGTGTTCTTTTTGGCAGCCGACAGAATTGATATTACATCTTCTCTGAGTATGCTGAAGATTCAATCCTTGTGCACATCAGGTGAGAGCTTCTGCAGCACCGGTCTGTGAGGCATTAAACATTGACTATAAGAACACAATTCTGTGCGCAAATGCATTTTTGGCCTATTTGACAAAAGTGGCCTGTGCTCACTCATGCGTGAAATACTTTCAATGCCAATAGTGTCATCAGATAGCTTAGGTCCAAGGTAAAATATTTATATCAAATAATAATCTCTAGATCATGAAATGTTTGCGTAATAAATTTTTTCTGAGTGTCTACTTTTTTTTTGATACACGCTGTATAGTGAAAATTTATCCTGAAATGCCTTTAACATGCTCAAGATCGTCAAAATGTTAATTCTTGCGTATGGCCTTGTTTTTCAAGGTGGTCTCCACTGCATGATAGCAGAGTACAATCGACCACTTTGAAAATGTGTATAGTTCCAACTTTTAACCTATATTTATTCAAAACTTTGGTTTTAGAATAAAGTATTATACTGACAAACATGCAGAGACCAGCAATCTCAACTGCCCGAATTTTAGAACACTATCGTAAATTGGAAAATTTGGAGGAGGGGGATTAAGTGATATATCCCACCACTTTTCGGGAAGGGGGGGGGGATGTTCTGTACAAATGTACCCCCATTTTCAATAAGTCTTTTTGTGTTTATTCAATTATTACTAACATTTATATTTTTTTTTAAATGCTAAAGATATTATCTGAATATCCTGATTTTTCCGGTTTAATATCTCTCATTTATGTTCATTACTGACGTGTTTTCCATTGGTTCAAATGGGCATTCTATCCATATCCCTATTTAGAGCACAGATAACGCAAAATACAGTGTGTCCCAGAAAAAAGGAAACCAGATTTCATGCCTAAATTTTTCTATGATAAACAATAATCTCCCCTAGTAAATTATATATGTATTTAAAGCTCTGCTTCTCCTCTTTCATTTGATGTACGATTTGTTTTTCACCATTCACGCATGAATGAATTAAAACAATGGAAACGGGTGCTACTAAAATTTCATTTGCACGCGCAAGTTTCAACTTTGAGTGGATTTTTCGGGTAGTAAATGTGATCATTTTTTTCCAAAAATACCATCACTAAAAAGCTCAGAATTTTTTCTTTGATATGACACCCAATTCAGGGTAAATGACAGATGTATGCCAGAGAACAAATAGAATGAAAACATGCTTGATTTCTGCCTCGATAAGTGGCCAGATGATAACGAGGTCAGTCAGCACTGCAGACAATGGACGTAATGCTTGGGTGAATCTAGGATCTCTCTGACAGAATTCACATACAACAATGCGGTGCTATAGCAGGGT
>JZLH01S0171676.1:29522-39814 GCA_001188425.1 Eucidaris tribuloides | reverse complement strand
ATATGATTGGGCCATTTACCACTTTCCCATTGGACCTTCCACCCCCCCCCGTTTTGACTTTTTGCTTTGCTGTTTGGCCGTGAATGGATATGATTTGGCCATTTCTTAATTTCCCATAGGGCACCCCCCCCCCCATTTTTTTTATTTTTTGCTTGGCTCTTAATTTGGCCGTGAACGAATCTGATTTTTGGCCATTTACCATTTTACCATTGGACATTTTTTTACACGGTGTGTTGACCGTGATTTTTTTTTTCTCCGTCGAATTTGCACCCCTCGTTTTTGGGCTATTCGCTTTACTGTTTTGCAGTATACGGGTATAATTTGACCCTATTTTTTCCTTTGGACTCTCCTCTCCCACCCCCCCCCCCCGTTTATGCTTTTGAATCCGCCATTTTGAAATGAACGGATATGATTTGGCCATTTAACATTTGTCCCATTGGACCCCCTCCCGCCCCCCCGTTTTTGGCTTTTTACTTTACTGTGTGGCCTTGAACGGGGGAGGGGGAGTCCAATGGGAAAACGTTAAATGGCCAAAACAGCGAAGCGAATAGCCATAAACTGAGGGGTGCCGATTTCGACGGGGAAAAAATCACGGTCAAAACTCAAAAACTCAAAGCGAATAGCCAAAAAGTGTGAAGAGGACGGCCGGACTGGAAAATTTGTTTACAGCCAAAATCATATCAGTTCACGAAAAATTAGCAAAGTTTTCCTCAAAAAAGGGGGTATTTGAACACCCCAAACACCCCGTCCACACCCTGCTGTAGTACCGCATTGTTGTATGTGAATTCTGTCAGAGAGATCCTAGATTCGTCCAAGCATTACGTCCATTGTCTGCAGTGCTGACTGACCTCGTTATCATCTGGCCACTTATCGAGGCAGAAATCAAGCATGTTTTCATTCTATTTGTTCTCTAGCATACATCTGTCATTTACCCTGAATTGGGTGTCATATCAGAGAGAAATTTCTGAGCTTTTTAGTGATGGTATTTTTGGAAAAAAATGATCACATTTACAACCCGAAAAATTCACTCAAAGTTGAAACTTGCGCGTGCAAATGAAATTTTAGTAGCACCCGTTTCCATTATTTTAATTCATTCATGCGTGAATGGTGAAAAACAAATCGTACATCAAAATGAAAGAGGAGAAGCAGAGCTTTAAATACATATATAATTTACTAGGGGAAATTATTGCTTATCATAGAAAAATTTAGGCATGAAATCCGGTTTCCTTTTTTCTGGGACACACTGTATAGGCCTAATTAGACATCTTATTATCAACAAAATGTAAAAAACAAACTCAGATATTTTGACGTGAGGACATAAGGAGCCCAATCGTTTTCTTTTCAGTTAAAACAATTGTAATTTTTCCACCTCTGATAAGCCTCCCCTGTGACAATGGCTTTTTTCACATATTAAAGGCACCTGTTCTAATTTACGTGCCGCTACCGCCTTTTATATAAGGGCAATTCCATGAAAAATGTTACCCCAGGGTGGAAAAATGAAAATCAAGGAACAACTTTGTTTTACCGTGGAAAGTATTCAGGAAGGGTCATAAGAACATGACATAATGAAAAAAATTGCGGCCAAAGTCGGAGAGATAATTTTTTGAGCTATTGAAATATAGTGTTTTTTTAAAGACAGTGCAGTAAAATTCAGTGTGTTTCGCATGTATTTCTTCTGTTGTGAAAAATTGTGCTATAAAATGACTTTCAGGTAATTATTTTCATGCTAAAATAAAGCTGAGGACTCATTTTAACATCATCCTGCTGGATACCGGAAGAAAATATATCTTTTCTGAAAAAAATGATGATTGCATTTTTTTCTGATTTCCCTCTCGCTGGAAGTGTAATGTCCGTAACGTTTTAGGTGTAAAAGTTTTTGTAGTATACTATGTTTTGCTTCAATTTTGTTCTAAATTCTAATGCAAAGCTAAAATGTGATATCACACAACATATCCAGAATTTTTTTCGAGAATTTGCACCGTTCACCCCCCCCCCCCCAAAAAAGCGTTACGGACATTACATGACCAACGCGTTACGGACATTACAAGTTTGTAGACAAGTATAGCTGCATATGATTACAGTTCAAATACCTTGGCATCAACACTGGAATGTTGATATCTGTCATAAATGGATGCCCTGGCCCTTATATTTACATTAATTTGGGACATTTTTCAGCAATAATGCACTATTTCACTGGTTTCAACTAATCCTCTACAGCCTTGTCGTGTACAATTGTATTAGTCCCCATGCCATTCACTCTCTGATCGTTTGCATGGCTGCAAACACAGCAACGATATACAGTAAAGCTCAGCATGTGTACAGTGATGCTAGAGAATTACAGGAGGATGAGGGAGAGGAACAACCAAATCCTGCTTTACAAATAGCTTCCATTTGGGTCCTTTCTCATGTGGAAATTAAGACAAAAAAGATCTGCCAAGCACTTTGTTGATCACGAAGGATCCATGCTGATGGATGCAGTATGACATTTCTGAAAAGACCAGGATCCATTAATTTCTTTGTGTACACAACACAGCAAAGAAAAGGAAGAGTTATTTGCTACCCTATCCCACAGTGGACAACCAGAACCACTTCTGTTTCCAAGCTGATACGGAAGTAGAATATTCTCTAAGCAGACCTTTCTGATACTTGATAGGAATGTGTTAATACAACGTAAAAACAAAGAAAAGCAGATCCTTTCTTGAGCCAAATGACATACTGAACTTTTGCTGAACTATTATGCATTTGTTTTAATTAAAATAAAAGCTGTTTATTAGTATAAAGTTATGTTCAGCCATGGGTATAGATGTCCTAGCTGATGTGAATGAATAGTGTAATGTCCGTAACGCTTCTTTAATTTCACTTTTTTAATTATTACGCATTCAAACATCATTACAAAAAAATCAAAAGGCTGTTCTACATGTCATTTATAGATCACCATTCCATTGCAGACATAAATTAAGTCTTTTAGATTCTTACTTTTAAAAAAAAGGTCTACAAACTAATAAAGTATGGGTCTATACCCCCAAATAGTCCTCAAATTGGCAACTTTTTAAATGGAAGATCTCATTAAAGTGCTTTGGCATAATTTTGAAATGTCTACAAGTACTATCCAGGTGAAAAAAACCAAAAAAATTAATCCAAGCATGTGACCCTTACCACTTAAAGAAAGTGGACAAATCTGTAATGTCCGTAACGCTTAAAATGTAATGTCCGTAACGCCACATTTATGGCTGTAGAGGGTACATGATTCACCCGTTTCACTAAATTTAACTTTATTCCTATTTAACACTTCCTTACCTTTCAATTTATGGGTATATTGGATTAATTGTGTGCTTAAACTCACAGACTTTTCAATGAACGTAAAGGCATGCAAAAAGTCATGTCCAAAAAATGTAATGTCCGTAACGGCAAACGTTATGTCCAGTAACTTCCACACGGAGCAATGAAATTGATTGAAACTTACACTGTTTATGATTTAGGGTCATATGTGTGTGATTCCATTTTATGAGTTCATAATAAGAAGGTTGTGTTATCCTAATGACCTTTTGAAGTTGCAAAAATTCTCTGAAATGTAATGTCCGTAACGCTGGAATTGCCCATAAGTGATACTGTTTCTTTAAATGCGCCCTTTTCCTCTTTACTTTATGCCCCGAATTTGAAACGACTAAGAGCAACTTAATTACTTTAATATTTTCAGGCTCGCTCGCTACGCTCGCTCGTCGATAATTGATATATTATATTTGAAGGTCTTCTCAGTCTCTGAATTTGAGACATTTCAGAAACATTTTCCCCTTTTATAAGATGTTATTAGACACCATGCATTCTTACAGGTCCTACAAAAATTTTCTCGCTCGCTTCGCTCGCTCGTTCATTGATATAGGCCACGAAAACCTAACTGCAAAATTAAATGCTGTGATATTTACTGTTTTTATATTACATCAAAAGATCGAGAAACACATTATGTGAACGGTCTAAAATGCAATCACAATAAAAAACATATGCCAATATTAGGGTAGAAATAGTGGTATTTTTGCACGTTATAGGTGTCCCCTTTTCAAGAAGTAGCCCTTGATTTTGGGGTGTCCTCAAAATTTTGCACCAATATTTGGAAATGTCATCGATCATCCCCCCACTCCTAGGAACGGATTTACGCCCATGGTTACCTACAGAATAAATTTTCAGTAGAAAATGCAGTAATTTACTTTAAAAATGCTTTTTTATTTTCTTACTTTAACGATTAACATTGCCTTAGTCCGTACATTCATTTATAAGCGGTTGTGTGTGTTTGAAACATATATACTAATGCTATCATTTTCTCGGGTATTGCGTTCCACCTCCACGTCATTATAAACAAAATGTGACGAATCCATAAAAAGGTGTTTTTTCAACCCGCATGAACCGATCTGCCACTTGGTCACTTTTATGGCTTAATTGCTATTTCTTAAAACGTTATGACTGGAGTTAAAAAAATTAATGGAAAATTATATAAGGAAAATAACGACTAACTCATCCTGCTGAAGCATGCATTGAAATAAAAAAAACACACCTTACTTTGATCAATCCCAAACTCTTTTGAATATATGGGTGATTTTTAACTCCAAAAATTGTAATGATTAGAAATTTATAAAATAGGCAATTGGCAAAATATACAGTTACTTGCAGGATAAATTTTCAGAAGAAATGTTTGCTATATAGAAATTTTTATCAATTATTAATCAATATAAAGTATGTGGGGAATATTTGTTTAGGCCACCCCATCCTCGAAAAATGTGTGTGTTGGGGGGGATATACCCCCACATCCACGTGGGAGTTACGCTAGTATGCCAAACCATTCAACAAAAATATGCAAAACTCTTCATATTATCGAATCACACACTCGATCATAACTATTTTGATAAGGATCCAAGTAATTCATTTACTGATAATCTGTAAGACTTATAAGCTCTGTACACCTAGACTTTGGTATTCGCATTAAATAAGTTCATTGATATATTCCTGATATTAAAAAATATATTAACCTTACCAAATCCGACTGACACAGCTAACGTTTGTCGCTTCAAGGTTGTAATTTCCAGTAAGATCAGATGCAAGCTTATCAGTTCTTCAACTTCTGGTCGCTTATGGAAGATTTCACAGAAACATTTGAAGTTTATTCAAAAGCTCACATGTAATCAGCTGTAATCGTAACGAATAATTGCTAAGTTTTGAAAGCCGCAATACGACGACAATCTTTGTTGTAAAGACAGATCATACCAGTCCTGCAAAACTCGCATGCCCTGTAAAAACATCACCAAATTAGCTGGAAGAAAATGACGTCTGCCTCGAAGCGCCAGCCTCTTTGATTATGCGCAGACCCGCACCCTTCCAGTGAAAACGCGCAGTCCTGGGACAATTCGCATCGAATTAGCTCGTCGTGTGCCTATGCGAAGGGCGTTAACTGTATGTCGTGTATCTATGTAAAGGCCTGTAATATCATGCATAATGAATACAGTCAATGGCCTTTGGATAGGCAAACCACATATAGTTAACGGCCTTTATATAGGAACACGACGATGCTGCTCTTTGAGCATGCGTAGACCCACACCCTTGCAGGCAAACATAAACTTTGATACGAAACTACAGGATAGCACGAGACAAGTTAATTATTATTAATAGTGCAAATATTGTAAAATACGGACTGTCATGCTAATATTGAATCACGATTATAACCAGTATTGCAATATTCTTAAAGACACAGGCTTACATTGTGGAGCTTCAATAAACCAAAAAACAACCAAAAAAAACCAAAAAAAAACCCCTGTCGAACTTTGATATTTGAGCTACATAGTAGCGTTTAAATAGACAAATACACATCCTAAACTACAATCACCCCGGACAATTAACCCCAAGAACAATTACCCACCCCGAACAATTACCCCAAGAAAATTACCTCCCGGACAGTTACCCCTGAGAACAATTACCCCCGAGGACAATAAACCCTGGACAATTACCCCAGGATAATTACCCCTGGACAATTACCCAAGGACAATAACCCCTGGACAATAACCCTAGGACAATTACCACATGGACAATTACCCCCAGGACAATTATCACCTGGACAATTACCCCCAGGACAATTACCACCTGGACAATTACCCCCAGGACAATTACCCCCCGGACAATTATCACCTAGACAATTACCCCTGGACAATTACCCAAGGACAATAACCCCTGGACAATTATCCCCAGGACAATTATCCCCAATATACCCCCAAATTACCCCGTGGATAATTACCCCTGGACATTTACCCCCGTGGATAATTCTCCGTGGAAAGTTACCCACGGATAATTACTTAAAGGCATTGTATAACAATGTTTCCAGTTTGATAAATCCGAGCTACATGATTCCCCATGCTACTAATGGCTTTGATATCGTCTAAAAATGAAGCCCTGAAAAAATTGCAGTGTAAAACAATCATTAAGTCCTTTAAAAAAGTGAAAATCATGGAGAGACCATTACAGCTTTTCTCCATAGATTGCTGTGTTGCAGAATTTTCCTATCTGCTGATATAATATTAATGTGTCAATTTGTATCTGCACATATGGTACTAGTGACAGCATAACTGTCCAAACTTATGTGTCCTAGGTTGTTTATTTGTCCATTCAAACACTGTCAGATATGTCAGATAGCAAAGTTAGATAATTTTTTTAAACGGGTTAGTGTTATATAGTGTCTTTAAGGCCTATTTCCCCTGGGCCATAGACCCTCGATATTATTATTTCATTAATGACCATCATTTGTGTAATTGGGGAAATTTGATAAAATTCAACGCACAATCACTGCACCAGAGACCCATCTACAGGTGTAACTGAATATTTTAGTCGACTCTCGTTCTTCCACTTTATAATCCAATTGAAATCCAAACAGGAATAATGCATCAGAACAGATTTCATCTCGGCATTTTTATAGAATTTTTTTTTATTCCACAGAACATTTGAATAAAAACCATGAAAAGACATCATTATACGAATAATGACAAATGTTGCATTACTTTCATTTTAACTGATCTGATTTCGATTCACATTTCTGAAAAAAAAATAACAGCTAGATAAAGTATACAGTCAAAAACAACTACAAAGGTAGCAAAAGTGAAAACCAATAATGTAAAAATTAACACTATACCCCTCACAATCGTAACTTTTATTATTACATAATTTTCAAACGAGGAAGCTACAAATTATGTAAGAATTCAACAGCAATACCGAGAGAGGAATGATACACAGTATGAGTACAGGTTGTCATCAATCGAGCGCAGTATCAAAACTGGGGTATAGTTTTGGTAAATCTAAAAGTATAATGTTTCAATTCTTTTAATTTGCTTGGACCTAAAATGAAAGACTATGATAAAACACATATCACTTGAAAAGTGAGATCTAAAAACATAATTATAAGTGTGCATAAAATTAACATAAAGCTGTCATATATATACAAAAAATCTGAAAATCTGAAAAATTCTGACATAAATTAGCTAAATCTATAAAATGATCAATCGGAAGGCTTATTTTAAGGGTAACTGTATTACTGCAATAGAGGGCGCTAGATCTGCTCTAACGGTCAGATTCAAATTTTTACAAAGATTCAACGTGTAAATTATAGTCGGAGTGTTTCATAAGAGACCAATCTAAAAGATATACTATTATTATCTAAATAGGAGGTTTCAAGGGCGGCGATATTATCGCGTATCCCACGCTCAAAGGGATGCGCGTACACGCGGTGTAGCTACGCGAGGGGGTGTATCGGAAAGCTACACTGAGTAATAAAATCGGACACATCCGGGTACTTTCTTGTTTACCTGTACGAAATGATCCAGTAGGCCTATTTCACTCACAATGGTATTAGAAAATGAAGCATTTTTATACGAATCACCTTACATCATTATTATAATTTTATTTGATTTGCTTCGCAAAATTTAAAAAATTGAGAGGACGATGTGATTTCAGTTGTATAGCAAGAATGACATGAATTCTCATGAAGAACAGTTGTCCCCGTTAAAAGACTAGTGATTTGTCGAGGATTCTGTTAAATTTCAATTGGGGAAATTTTCTACTGGATTTAGATAAGGATAGTATTGAATGGCTTACTTCCGTTGGACACAAAAATATTGTACTCCTCATGAAAATATCGGACTAGTTTGCGACTTGTCCGATATTTGTCACAAGTCGTAAAATATTTTTTGTGTCCACCTCAAAGCCACCCAAAATTATATAAATTTTCCCCAGCTTTAACCCATTCGCGACAATATTCAACATTATGCGGTTTGATTCAATAACTATTGAATCCGTGTTTGAAAAAATCTACCACATATATCAACAGAAAAAGCAAAATATCTGCACACAATGAGACCATTTTCTAATTCTTATTGTTGGCATCTGGAATTAAAAGAAGAAAATTAGGCATCAAAATCCCTGAATTGGCAACGATATGAGATAATGAATATTAGTGTTTTCCCCTACAAATTGGCAATATATAATTGATGTCTTAGTGGATGCATTTTAAATAAATTGTTTAACGTATTAACCATTACATTAAAAATACAAGACTTGCCAATTTGCAGAAGAAAGGCTGATCTAAAAGCCCCCTAAATAATTCATGTCATCAAAGGGTTTCAACAAGAACCCTCCCCCCCCCAAAAAAAAATATATAAACATCACATATGCAACTATATTCTCTACATTTGTGACGCTTGAACTATGACCAAAATACATATACGTCAAAATCTAATCAGATCATGATCCTAATTGCAGGGTGATATATTCTATCACCAAGTCTGAAATTCATATTTCCAATGGTTCAAGAGATCGTGATAACGAGCTAAACATGGTAATTGTCCTTAGGGAGGGGGGGGGATAATCTCTGGGGTAATTGTCCGGGGGTAATTGTCCTCGGGTGGTAATTTTCTGGAGGTAAATTTCCGGGGGTAATTATCGGGGGGGGGGTAGTTGTCTAGGGAGTATTTGTCCGGGAAGGAGGGGGTGATTGTCTGGAGACGTATCTGGCGGACACCGTGGTCTGCACCTGGAAGGTTGGCTTCCATGTAGGCGTCGTACCGTTCGACGGCTGCTAACGTAAATCCCAGCTTCAGACCAAGAGGACGGAGGTACGATGGACCTAAGCTTTCTGCAATCATCCATAACGCCCGATCTGTTATTCTTTCACCTGCAGATGAAGGCGCAGTTGAGGCAGCTTGTGTTTTATTTCTAAATATGAATTTGTAGAAAGTATAAAGAGCAATTAAAGGATATCTATTATTAACATTTCATACTGTATTACAAGTACAAACCTTTCGTAGCGACCACCTTCCTAAAGTTGCCAACCTTTCTTTAGTATACTCACAAAAATAGTTTAAATAATTGCTCGAAGACAAGTCATGTCTTAAAGAACCTGTCTATAGCTGCAGCCACTGGTAAAGGCCATTTTTTGTTTTTTGTTTGTTTCCCTTGGGTGGCCACTATAGAGAGTTTCACTGCATACACAAAATGCATTTCATTCTGTGAATATCTAATAGCATAGTAGTTTTATGCTCTATTGGCTAACATTTACCACAATTGACAAAATCTGAGCTACATGATTCCCCATGCTACCATTGTCTTGATAAGGTCTAAAAATGACGCCCTGAAAAAATTGTATTTCAAAATGATTAGTGCTTTAAAAAAGTGAAAATCGTAAGTTGATCTGATTCACCTGCCCATTTTCTCCCATAGACTTACTGTGTGTACACCTAGGCTATTTAAACTCGCCCCGAGTTTCAATTGTTAATTCATGCATAACTTGCGATTGGCAGTGTAACTTTTCCAAACTTTTTTTAGTCTAGAATGTTTATTTGTCCATATGATTACTACTATGTAGTTCAGATATCAAAATTTGACAATTTTTTTAATTGAAGCTCCACAATGTTAGCCTATCACTTTAAAACAATTAACCGTCTTGCATAGGGAGATGTATTACATTAACATAAAACAATTTCAATTCTTACATTGATGGCATTTACTTCTTTTTCATGTCTGAAGTAGGTTTTCTACATCATGTAGCTTTTATTCACTTCCATTTCTCTTTTATATTTATTATAAAAAGTTCATCTTTTGAATTCAGCTTCAGTTGCCCGAGCGTCACGTTGCGTTGCTAAATAGTATGAAATGCCTAATTGTTTAAAATTGTATTCTTTAATGCACGAATTGAAAATATGTGTTAATCTATATGAATATTGTAGTTCTTTCCTACGGAATAGAGATTTATAAGATACGTTGTTTTCATT
>JZLH01S0171676.1:3047-19230 GCA_001188425.1 Eucidaris tribuloides | reverse complement strand
AAATTTGCTTGACCGGGCCTCATCGAGTTGGCAGATCGGCAGTGTAAACCTAGCATTACCTTGCCGAGCTCGACCACCCAGGCTCAAAACTGGCTTGATCGGGCCTGATCGAGTTTACAGATCGGCCTTGTGAACCTAGCATCAACGAAACTCTAACGATCCTCCGTCTCAAGTTCGGAACGAATTTCAAGAAAACCAGAAATGACAGACAGGCATGGTGACATAAACGAACTGCACAACCCCGCGAGATCAAAATGTGTTATATCAAAATAAACACAACTAAAAATGAAATCCAAGTTTGTTTTTGGAATAATTTGGGTGATAAAAAACACTTCTTTGCATAAATGAAATCAAAATGAGCCTACGCGATAAACCCGGAAGTAAGAACGTAACTTGTGACGTAGATAATTCTTGGTCAAAGACCTGTTTGTGGTGACCAAGCTATTGGTCTTGTCGTAGGCCCTGGCGGCTGATCGTTGTTTGTCGATTATGATCCCAAGTAAAGCGAAGGATACCATAACTAGCGAAACGAGTTATGCCTGGCTCGTGCGCTCGCCGGGGCCTCTTGACACCTGAGCTGAATTTCATCGAATTTCTTTTGTCTTTTATTGTTTTCACCGATATTCCAACCAAAAAATTGGTCGGTGAAAATCATCCAATGAGCGCGGGCTACAATGGAGTAATACTAAATATTCATGAGGCTGACGATCATGATCGACAAACAACGATCAGCAGCCAGGGCCTACGACAAGAGGCTACACAGACTGTTGCTGTAACACAAAACGATCTGGAAGCGTTCACTATTTCATTAGGTGAAATGAATCCTACACGTAGACTTTTGCACGCCAAATTGGACCTAATTAAAGCAAAATTTAACCAAACATGCTTCAGCTTCTCTGTTCAAGCAAGAGCGTGTAATAATGTGGTGTTTGATGGTATATATTTTGTAATTAACACAGCACTGACGGAATTTCTTTCAACCCACCGAATATTTGACTAGGCCAAGACAGAGGAGCGTAGCGCGCAATTTCATTGGGTGATTCAAATACATATCCGTCGTTCCTGTGGTCATGTATAATAATTACTTTTCGGAAGTGAAACAGATGTCAAAAGGCCCTCATGCTGACGCGTTCAGCTGGGTTCGCTTTGCTTGCCCATAATAGCGAGAGGGCCTTGTCAAAATGCTAATAACATTTAAGAGGTAGAAACTCATTTTCGTCGAATTACAGTGACATTTAGACTTGATTTGAATTATTGCCTCCATACACGAAAATTCCACTAGTCCAGTGTTGCAGTCAAGACCAGACCATCCGAGACCAAGACCAAGACCAAGACCAGAAACCCCGAGACCAAGATCAAGACCAAGCAAAAGTGGTCCGAGACCAAGACCAGAAGTCCGAAACCAAGACCAGCACTTTCCGAGACCAAGACCAAGACCAAGACCAAGACCAAGACCAATACCAGCATTTTAATTGACACAATTTGTGCAGGTTTTGAGGATAACGCAACTTTGCATTTTTTTCAGGATTTAATGGTTTGCAAAATATCAATAAAAGGTTTGCATTACATTCATGTTGTACATTACATTTTCCCAACATCATTATTAACTGCTGACACATTGCAATCAGTCTGTAATAGGATTTTCTGTTTAAAATTAAATTGAATAAAATTAACAGTTAATGAACATTAAAAAAATATATTTCATTCTTTCATTTATCACTTACATTTAAAAAGCCTCCCAATATCTATCTTTCTCCCTTTTTACTTACTTCTTTTATTCATTCCTTTTCTTCTTTTTGTTTGTTTTATTCCTATATGTATTTCTTTCATTTAGTCTTTTTTTTCTTTCATTCTACCTTTTTCTCTTTCTTTCTTCTTTTATTAGTCTATCTTCTGTTGATTCTTTATTCTTTATTCCTTTTTTCTTTCTTTCTACCTCTTTGCTTTGTCTTTCTTCCTATCCTCCTTTACTTTATTTTATCGTTTCTTTTTCCTCTCTTCCTGCTTTTTGTTTCTATCTTTATCTTTCTTTCTCTTCATTTTCTCTTCTTCCTTTTTCTTACTTTTGTTTACTTTTCATTCATCCTTTCTTTTCTTCTGTTTCATTCCTTTCTATTTGTTATCTTTTATTTATTCTTTTTTCTTTCATTCTATCCTTTTCCCTTTCTTACATTTGTTCATTCATTATTCTTTTATTTTTAATTCCTAACTCTTTTCCATATCTTTCTTCCTTTTTCATTTTCTTAATTTTATCATTTCCTTTTCTCTCTTCTTGCTTTTTGTTTCTATTTCTTTTCTTCCTTTCTACGTTCTAATTTTTATTCATTTTTTTCTTTCTTACTCTCTCTTCATTCATTCTTGATGTCTTTTTTCCTTCCTCCTATCTTTTTTTCATTTCTTTTCCTGCTATCTTGATGTCAATCTTTTTTCTGTTTTTCTTTAGTTTTCAGTATTCTTTTTTCATTATTTTCTATCTTTCGTTTGACCTTTTATTCTTCCAGTCTCTCTGTTTTTCTTTTTTGCTGTCTTCCTTTTTTAATTTTTTCCCCTTGCTTTTTTTCTCTGTTTGTATGTACATTCCGCGCTTCTTTTCTTTATTTTGCTCTACCTCCATGTTCAGTTATCAGAGGAACGACCAGAATATATTGCGTCAGAGAACCCACCATTGGTGGTCATTATATCAGTAGAAGGTCTGTGTTGCATGCCACAAAATTGTAGTCTGTATAGGTCTTACAAAGGGCCTACATGCGCAACATTCCAACAATAAAGATTTTATGTCAAATCATCATTTTCATTGCTGGTCTCGGGCTGGTCTCGGCCAAAAAATCCGAGAAGGTTCGAGACCAAGACCAAGACCAAGACCAGAGGGTTCGAGACCGAGACCGAGACCAAGACCAAGAAACTGGTCTTGAGGCCGGTCTCGAGACCAAGACCAGTCCCGAGACCTCCAACACTGCACTAGTCTATTTGAAATTGAATTGTATTTAAAATGAATCTATTTCCACCTTTCTGCAACGAATGAGTACATCCTAAATATATACATGTACGTATTACACATGAACAAATCGATAATATGTCCAAAAAGTATAATCAACAATAAATAGTATCTCCATGTAGTCATAAACAAGTACAATTTAACAGTGTTTGTTTCAAAACATATGTAAGCACAATCTGTAATTCTGTAAGTTTATCATATGTAAAGACATAGTTTAACATTGTGAAGGTTCAATTGAAAACTCAATTGTAAATCTGGTCAACCTGAGTACTTACAGATTTTCACCTTTTTTTGGAAAACTACATAGTCATTTTGATATACATGTACATTTTTAGTCAGGTCTTCATTTTAGACCTTAACAAAGACACTTGGAGCATGGAGGATTATGTAGCTCTTTGTTGAACTGTGGTAATTGTTAGACTGTGGCTTTAAGAAAACAATATCAGGTAAAACAAAAGTGGTGGAACATGAATAAAAGAACAATGTTTTCCGACCTAGGTTATGTAATCCGCTTATGAATTCAACTTAATATGACTTTATTAGTATGTCATAAAGAGACTGAACTGCGAAACCAACCAAAAGTAGAAGAAAACGAAGAAAATTTAAAAAATAAAAAAGGTAAATTGGAATAGCAAGAGAAAAATGAGCATCTACTGAATACAATGATTACACAAACAGATAATTAAATTTGATATTGAATGATTTTCAATTTGGAGATACATACAATTAATAAAATAGTCTTTAATTAAAACATTTTATACCATTATACACAATAATGGTCACATGCAATGACAAAAATAATAAAAGTTGTAAGGCTCGGCAGTCTTACTCAGTAGATTGAGATTTCCCGAGGAAACAGATTTCTGTGCTTGAAAGAATCGCTTTCTTAAAGTGATCTTTCTTAAATATATTGAAAGATTGTTCCATATTAATGGGCCAGAATACTAAATTGATTTTCCCCAAATATGATTTGATAATTGTAAGTTTGA
Source organism: Eucidaris tribuloides (assembly GCA_001188425.1). NCBI lineage: Eukaryota > Metazoa > Echinodermata > Echinoidea > Cidaroida > Cidaridae > Eucidaris > Eucidaris tribuloides. The sequence continues at coordinate 15,246 of JZLH01S0171676.1, read as the reverse complement.
TATTACACTTCTGCTTTTATTCTCGTTTGATATAGATGATCAAAGAATGAAAAACAATTAATTTATGTGCTAGATTGTTACTTACCAAATCACGCATACGTGCCAGTTACCCAGCGATATTGTTGTTAAAGAATCAGTTAATAATGGAGTTGAATAGTGATTGATTTTTTAAAGAGAAATTATGCGTGAAATGAGTTTTACCTGAATTAAAACAGTGTTCAGAATAGTCTATATTTGCAGCACCACATCCTGGAAATCCTTACGTTAACCCGTTGGACACGAAGTACGAGTTATTTGTCGGGGTCTATGGAAAATACATGTTACAGTGAAATTAAATCGTCTCCAACAGGTTAATATGAGCATGAAGGTAGAAAGGGAAAGTATAGTTGTGGTCGATCAGACAACATTTGGCAATTGTATACAAAGTACATGTATTCTGCTGTCACCCCAGACATCACAAAATAACATCAGACACTCGGAAATTGTGTACAGTGCGTCCCAGAAAAAACAGAACCCTGAAACAAAGGCTTATTGTGCGGAAGCAATGAGGCATATAATTGCAGATATACATTTAAAATAAACTTTGACTTATGCTCTTTCAAATGATATGTTAAGCAAACTTATTCATACATGTATCTCTGAGTACCAAGACTTTAAAAATTTAAAGTGAAAAACCATTTGTTACGCTGTTTGGCTTTGACACTGCACAGTGACGCACACCATGAAAAGAAAGAGATGGACAGCTATCACAAGCTATGGTTTGCACAGTGTCAAAGCCAAAAAGCGTAACAAATGGTTTTTCACTTTTAATTTTCAAAGTCATGGTACTCAGAGATACATTCTTAAATATGTTTGCTTAACGTATCATTTGAAAGAGCATAAGTCAAAGTTTATTGTGAACTTATTTTTTTAAATTATACGCTCCTCTGATTCCGCACAATAAGCCTTTGCTTCAGGGTTCTGTTTTTTTCTGGGACGCACTGTATAGTGACAAAAGTATGATGTTGAAATTTTCAGAGAACATATTAGTGGTGTGTGCATTACCCATGGCAAAGATCGGGGTCCCCCCCCCCCGACATTTTACATTTTTGATAATTTTTTAAAAAGTGGGAGAGTTTCAGAGCGAGCAATTTTCAGGGAATTGATAGATCATATATGTTTATTTACCAATTACCAAAATTGTACTTGAGCTTTAACATTAAATATGTTACCAAAGCCATAATCTTTACCTATGCGTTATACAACGTTTTCAAAAGAGGTATTTGATGTTGCTTTTAGAATCTAAATTATTTATTATTCCACAGATGTCACATCATGCAGTACATGATGAAGAAATTATGAATTTTGTATCCGTATTTTATACTGGCATAAATCGGTTTTATGTTCGTCATATTTTTGGCTCTATTCTTTTTTTACGGATGGATAACTTAATATCCCACTGCAATGAATAATCTCTTACGAGGTTGTTGTAGTTATTTTATTTCCGCATAATAAAAATCAAATATACATATAGAAAAACATACATATGAACATACGGCTGGTAGCCCATTTCAGCTGCCACTATAATTGTAGCTGCTGGTCTTCCATTGGGCCAGTTTATAAAATGTACAAAAATAATTGATGTAATAACATAAGTATGGGACCCGTCACCGCAAAACCCAACAAAGTCGCAACCCCAAAACATGAGAAAATGTAAAATTGTGTAATTAAGATTGAAGGGATGAAAGTAAAATGTCTTCAGAAGTCAAAGGTTGCTTGATATTCAAATTTCGATTAGTAAAAGCTTAAAAATGTCATATTCTTCACCCAAATAATTTTCTTTATATACAAAAAGAAGTGCGACACTGAACGAGCATCGCAGAGACAGGTCACATATTATTTACACAACTAGCAAATGAGAAACAAAATAAATCACGTTAAACTATCAAAGACTCACACACACACAAAAGAAAAAAATGCATATATACATATTATACAAGTACAGTTAAAGAGGTACAACAAAATGATACATAAATTTTGTTTAAGTTATTCTTAAAAGCAGTAAACGTGGGTAATTGACGCAAATTAGGGAATAATTCATTATATTGATACGAGGCTCTGTACACCAATGATCTTTTACAATAACTTGTTCTAGGCTTGGGTAAAGAGAGATTAAGTTGATAACAGAGAGAATATGGCGAAGGTTTGAATTCAAACATGTCTTTCATGTATTCAGGGGTCATGTTATTTAGTATTTTGTAAATAAGAAGTAGCAAGTGTTATGTGCATACGTGTATTTCCATTTAATTTCATTTCACTCGGTAAATAAGAAAAATACAAACACATTTAATGGAACAGACAGCGACGAAATAAAATAAACATGTTAAACAAACCCACAAACTGATAAAGTGCACAAAAATAGAGAAAAAGTCAAATCTTACTGTGAGAGTGGCAGTCAAACTTAATGGGAATTCCTTATGAAAAGGGCTGACCCAGTTATAAATCCGACAAGAATGAAATTTTAACATGCGAATATTCCAACAATAACAACAACAAAAAACAAACAAACAAACAAGACACGCTACATAGGGGAGACCGCGTCTAGTTGTCACAGTTTTTACCTTTTGGCCTTAAAATTCCACTAAATAGACATTTTTGTGTGCTTTTGCCCACGATAGAAGCCAGTGGCGTCGATCAATTTTTCGGATTGGGGAGGCAAAAGTGGAAAAAAAATGTCAAAAAATTTTGGCGCGCGAAACGCGCAGAAAAATTGAATTGTGTGTATTTAATAGTATTTTTATGCTACCTTTAATGGTTAAATAGTGCTTTCCAATGCTTTTTGAACATACCCTTTAAACGAATTTTTCAAGTTGTCAAAATTATTGGGGGGGGGAGGGGAATCGATATGTTTGCCTCCCACATATTGTCCTTGGGTTGGCGACCGCCCCCATGCAACCCCAGGATCGATGCCCTGATAGAAGCTAATTATAATAACCTCATTGGAAGGAAACTTGTCAGATCACTTGCGATTCTGTCAAATATACACAGGATTTTATCGGGACGGTAAAATATAATACTTGACCCCACTTTTTTCCGCTCATTCTTTGTCACCTGTTGGGCAAATGAAGGTTCCAGTCTGGTAAAATAATGGGTAATACACTTTGGATTTTAATTTTCCCGAAAGTGAAGGGTATACGTAGGCTACTTAAATGATCCGATCCACATTGACGCGAATACAAGAACTAACTATTACAACAACGACCAAATCCCAAATCAAGTGCAAAACTATATCCTTTTATCTATAATGAACAAAATCAGTCGTACTTTATTGTCATTACTTTGAAATAATCAAAAACTGATCGCTGCCACAGATTGTGATTAAACCCTTATCATCCTGAACAGCCCGTGATCGCCAGAACTCCATGATATCTTCCTTAATGCCGTCGGGTGCTGTTTCGCGAAAGTTACACGTCATCGTCAAGAAATCCAGGAGTTTGTTGCCGAAACCGGAAGTTGCGTCAAACACGGAAGTGATGTCATAGGTTATGGGTACGTTGATGGAGATGACGTTGCATCCGTAATTTTCTGCAATTTTTCGAATGTCTTGTGCGAAGTGAGCCCTGTAATTAGTACTTTTGGTCAGCCATGGCTTCTGGACTAGCGCCTGCATAAACACGTTGTCCTCTATTGGGCAAAACGAATGAAAATAAATGATAAAGTAGATAAGTTACCTTAGAAACAAAAAGTATATATATATAATATGTAAGTGGTGTTTCTTTTTATTTGTGTATGGTTACTGCAGTTTTGCTCCTTGCGGAAAAAAATACGTTTAACCTTTTAAAAATCGTTCGGGCCAGGTGCGGCGTCAGTGTAAAAGTCTTAGGGAGGGTTAAAACTCTGAGAGGGGAAGAAAGTGTTAAAAACGAACAAAAAACTAAATTTTATAAGTAACACTGTGAAAATCCCATGATTTTTTTTTTTTTTTGGGGGGGGGGGGATTTTGAAAATTTTTAGGGCCAGACGCCCCCCCCCCTTCCCCTCCGTGGTACCGCCCACTGGTTTGGCTGACTCAGGAAAGGCTGTTGGACAAATCAACAGAGGTTTATTAAATACTTCATCGGTTATAAGTAAAACACAAAACTCCTAAAAAGCAATGTTTAACTTCCATGAACTGCCTGAAAAAATATTTAGAAATCCAGTTGCAAGGTTGTAGCCTAAAGCATGCGCGTACGCAGGATTTTGCAAAAAGGGGGGGGGGGTTGTCCGTTTGTTAGGCAAAAACATTTTCATTCAAAATTTTCAAACAACCCCCTTTGCAAAAGGGGGTGTTCGACACCTTAAATTCCCCCTTTTGCCAAAGGGGGGTCTTTGAAACCCCATTCCCCTAGCTGGGCACGCTTATGACTTAAGATGTAATTGAATATCTGAATATAAAAACGACCCAAGTCCAATATTTTGCCAAATTGGGTTAAACATGGGAAATTGTTGCTTATACATAGGCTCATCTTGTGTATAAATGATAAATTTTGATTCACCCCGGAAGTGCCAAAAATAAAGGAGCGAAATCTAATATGCATATAAGAATGACCCATGTCCAGTCATTCTTATATTCATATTATAACGCCCTCTCTCTTTTAGAAGACATTTACTATAAAACTGTACTATATGTATACGATTCAAAGACTGACCTAAGTCGACATGATTAAAAAAAACGCCCCAAGTCCATCAAATAAAAGGAGCCCCCAACAAATCACGTGAAGGTGAATTATGATAAAAAATGTACAATTAAACTTGTATTTCCGATGGTGTCTTATATATCATAGTCGAATATAATTTTATTGGAAATGTTAAAAAAAGACCCAGTTTTTCTTAATTGACTCAAAATGACCTCCCATGGACTTGGTTCGTTCTTATATTCATATATTGAATTGTGTGTAATAACGTATTCGTGATACCATCTTAAAGAAGGCCCTACGTTCATTTCCGCGTTTGGGCATATAGTGAGAATTAATTTATAATAAATAAATCGATAATCATTTATCAGCTCATAAAATTCTTACCTGATGTTGCTTCCACGAGTAAAATGCCATTTGGTTTCATCATAGATACCAACTCCCTCACAGTCTTCTCCAAGTCGTCTTCGTAGTACAAGGAATGGAATGCGCTGATCAAATTAAATTTAGTGCTTGTAAAGTCACTGTGGCAAAAGTCGGAATAGGTACCATTAAGCCAATCACATTTGATGGCATCTTTGAAGTCACACTTGTGAAGATTTTCTTTGAACTGTTCCATCATTTCGAGATCTGGATCTACTGCGACGTTGTAGATTTTCTTAAAATGTTTTGCAAGAAACCGAAGGAACTTGAATTCGTGAGGACCTAAAAGTGAATAGATACAAGATAACAGAATTACAGAAGTGTTAGAAATGTTGTAGAAATAATTACACCTGCAAATTAAGTTATGATGATATCATAATATGAATAATAACGACGATAAACTATTGCGTTTCTTCGGTCAGCTGTACCCGTCAAAGTTTGTTACGGAGAATGACCCGTTCACATTTCCCCTAGCTAATGGAGTCTTCGTTTTTTCACCCCAATCATTCTTATATCCGGCTTTCTTTTAAAGATTGTGTCATTGATTTTCACGTCACAAAACATCTATATGAATGAAATCAGCTGAAATCATATCCAATGTAAAGATTAATATAAATAAACACCTCTCATAGAGACTTGGGGTAAAATATTGAGTTTTGGTGAAAATCTGGACGGTTAAACTTCATCCTTTTTCAAATTACTTGGGAGCAATTTCAAAAAATCCGCGACGTCAAACGTGCACGTGTCGTTCCAAAATTGTCCGATCAGCCGTTAGCCAATGGTCGCGCGGGGGTTAAGCCGTTTAGCCAATCACTGTGCGCTCCGCTGGTCTTGCGACGGTACACAGTAACCGCGATTCGCAGTTTGAGCAAAGTTGAAACTCACGGAAAGAACAACATTCTGGTAACATGTCGTTATTTAGTTTTTCTCATAAAACAACAAATTCATGACGTATGGATCTCAGACTTTCAAAACACCATTTGTAAGTACTATACTACCGTTTGTAGTAGGGCGGATAATGGAAAAATCGTGCAAATTGTGATACAAGCACAAAATTTGGCATGAGGGTTTCTAAGGGTCTACTAAGCAAATCTATCCGACGTGCCATTTGAAAATCCAAGATGGCGGCCATTTTCCAAGATGGCCGCCAAAATGAGCTTTTGGGGCCTATTTTCCTATAGAAAAGCATGTACTGATCCAAATTATATGGTCTTAGTGTCTATTTATATGTTTTTTAGGTTGCTGAATTCATTTTTGCAGCTTTGAATAGCCTTATTGTACCATAAATGGCCTAAAACTTACATAACCGCCATTTTCCAAGATGGCCGCCAAAATAGCTTTTGGAGCCTATTTTCCTATAGGAAACCCTGTACTGATCCAAATTATATGATCTTGGTGTCCATTTATATGTTTTACAGGTTGCTGAATTCATTTTTCGGAACTTTCAATAGCCTTATCACACAATAAATGACAGAAAATGTATATTTTGGATAAAATGATAAAAAACCATCACTTTTACAGTAAAACGTTTAATAAGCCCTTTTAATCAGGTTAACATATTGTATTAGGCTACATATAACTCTTTCAACTTAACAATTCTGGACGTCAACAAGCATAAATACTGAACTTGAAAAATAAATGATATCACTCTAAAACATAAACACTTAAAAACTGAAAGAATGCAGTTAATACGTTGGAGTGTAAGCTGAGATATCTCTACTTGGGATCTATGATAAAGTGCACTTCAATTTTATAATTCTGCATGAGAACATTGTACACTGATAACATATAAATACATGTTATGTTGTTTTCTTTCTGAATAGAAACTAGGACACAATTGATCCATTACTATCGACCTGTAATATCTAAGTCTTGGGTCCATGCAAAATGTAAGCGTCGATCAGTAGCCTAAAGGTTAATGCCCTTGTAAAAATGTCCTTCAACTCTGCAACTTTTACTCTAATATCACCATGCACTGCGTTGTCATTTATTTTGCTTGCAAACAGTGGTTTATTGGCTGTTATGACTGTGTTTAGATCTGGATTTAAGAAAGCAAATGTATTGAAAATCTACATAGTATGTTTGATGGTTGTAACAGATGAGCCTAGTCTCTGTTTACATGTAGCAGTAGCAATGCTCAAAAAGTTATCTTCTCTTTAGTGTGTTGCATGATAGGGTACTCAGACTATCATCTATACACGGACCCTCTTCCATCCAGGTATACTCTTTGTCATTGTGCGACTCGGATTGAGCGGGTTGCCGATTAATTTACAGCAGAGACAGCGGAGGAGTGGAGTTTTCAGTAATGAACTCTGGTTTGACATTGACACAAACACTTCATGTAGTTCAGGACTTCTTTACCCTGGAATCTCCCCTGATTTTGATTGCCCCTCATTCCCATCTGGTCTTAATCCCATTTTTTCACAAAGGTGGGCAGATAATCATACAAGGTGCTGATTCCTTTCTCATGGAGCATATCAATGAGCTTTTCTCCCTTGATTTGGCAAAAACAGACAACTTCCGACATAGCAAATGACGTTTCTTGTACTTGGGATGCCCATGGACTTGGAATCTGCTTGTCTTTGCCAAAATCAGTTGTATGTATAACAGGTCATAGCAAGATCTGACTTGGATACAACATCTGTAGTTGTGATTGATATCGTCGCATCCAAGGCACTAAAGAGTGATGGTGTAGCAGCATCTTTCTGGACATCCATCATGGATAGACATACATGTTCCGGGCTGGCACCATCTCCAGCACTCATTGCCAAGCAACTTCATCATGAGCAGCTTTGTATATTGATTTCTGGTAGATTCATGGATCACAGCTTCTTAATTAATCAACGTCGTAAAAGAAATAATATAAAATGGGGAATTTCCAAAGAGATAGTAGATTTAATCCCATTGCTTTTCTCAAAAAATCAGATGCTGTTGACTAACGGTGACTTGTGGACATCACTGAAACGATCTGTCACATGATTCGTGTTACAAGTATAATCTTACGGGTTCTTCTGCTAGAGCAAAGACAAAGAAAACACCTGAATTTGGACCAGAAAAGGCTCAGCTTTGTTAAAGACGCTGGAGCCAGGAATGCTCATGTGGAGGATACAAATAACAAACAGTAGATGCTCGATGACGCAGTGCTTTTTGGAAGATACAAGAAGAGATTAATCTTTAGAGCCTCCTGCGGTACTGTTGTGGAAAGTGAGAGAAAAGGGTTAACTACTCAACTGCAGAGAGATAATGATTTCAAAGAAGGAAAGTCCTTTAAATGGTGATGCAAGTAGAAGATAAAAGTCAAAGCAGGATTCTTCTTCAATGTACTTGGCTGGATCGGAATCAGTGAAGATGCTCGGTGGATAGACAAGTAAGGAAAATCATCGCATGGCAGAATGCGTTTTCACAAAGTAAAGTTAATCTACATTCCAAGGAACGGGAAATTAGAAATAGAATAACGATCAGGGTATGACCGGTTATATAAGCGTGTTATGTAGTGGATGTGAATTATGGACTATGTTCTCCATTGCCTGGGGTGTTGCGAAAAGAAATGTGTAAGGGAGATAAAATATTTTAATAAAAATGAGATTGGGGCCATTACTTATCGCAAGGGGGTCGCCCGCGTAGTCATAAGACCGCTTTCATAAAAAAAAATTATCATAGGACCGCTATTCATAATAAGACATAAGGGTCGCAGTTCAAAGGGTCATATCATAAGGACCGCTATTCATAAAAAACATGAGGGTCGTATATACATAATAAGTCATAAGGGTCGCAATTCATATACCAAATCAGGGTCGTTATTATAAGGTCCACATAATACAAAAGAGGCCTCTATACATACATTATGAATAGCGACCCTCTCTTTCATTATGAAAGCGAACCTCTTGATTATGAATAGCGCACACTCTTTTTCGATTATGAATAACGACCCTCTTCTTTGATTATGAATAGCGACCCTATCCTTGATTATGAATAGCGAACCTCTTATTTGATTATGAATACCGACCTTCGTCTGATTATGAATAACGACCCTCTTTATGATTATAAATAACGACCCTTCCCATACATTATGAATAGCGACCCTCTCTTGATTATGAATAGCGAACCTCTCTATTGATTATGAATACCGACCTTCTTCTCGATTATGAATAGCGACCCTCTTTTAGATATGAATAACGACCCTTCCCTACATTATGAATAGCGACCCCTGTTTCCGGTTGTGATAATGATCCTTATGAATATTGACCTTTTATGAAATAGTGACCCTCTTTCAATTATGAATAGCGACCCTTTTCTTCGATTATGAATAACGACCCTTATGGATATTGACCTTTGTGAATACTGACCCTCTCTCTATTATGAATAGCGACCCTCTCTTGGATTATGAGTAGTGACCCTTATGATTAACAACCCCAATTGGTATATGAACAGCGGACCCTTATGACTTATTATGTATTAGGTGACGGCCTCACGACTATATGATAGGTGCTATAACTACCCCTTTCTTCGATTATAAATAGCGACCCTCTTCTAATATTATGAGTGGCAATCCCTATGAATAATGGTCCTTATGAGTTTATGAATAATGACCCTATTTTCCCTTTATGAATAGCGACCCTTCAGGTATAGGAAATTACACGTTATGAATAACGGCCCTTATGAAACATGGTCCTTATGAATAGTGGTCCTTATGACTAGCGACATTATCCCATAGCAAGGATGGCCTGGACAGCCTTACTTGATAGGAAAAATAGAGGGGTAGGGGAAGAAGAAGGATGAACTGCAAATTAAAGTGCTTATTGGAGCTTAGAGCTTAGAAACGTGCAATTATATGCCTAGGGGTTATAATACAGAAATGTTTCTTTGTCATTGTTATTATTGTTATCATCATCAGCATAGTCATCCTCATTATCGTCAGATTCATTAAAATTTATATTACAGATTAAAAAGTTACAGAAACTTGCCCATGAAGTACATTTTACAGGCAGCAGCACGCTATTCACATGAACAGTAGACCCCATCCCAATCCTTTTGAGTGTTTCTTTTTTATTGCTGTTTTAAGAAATATGTCATTGATTTGTTTCAGTGAACATTGTTGTTTTCATTCATGATTATAAAATTGAAGTGCAAATGTAGCTTAATACAGTATGTTCACTTGAAATATTATATTTTACATGGTGCATTAATCTGTTGACTGAAGACTTATTAAACTTGTGACAGGGCGCATTTACTGTAAATCTCAACCGGAAATATGTCAGGCATCTACTCCAATGGATAAGTGTGTCTTTTTAGTTTTCAGGTATTTTAATGCTTTTTGTCTAGAATCACAGAGTTAAAAGAGTGAATGCAGTTGATACCCAATGTCCAAATAAACACCAAGATCACATGATTTGGATAAGTACACGGTTTTCTATAGGAAACTAGGCTTCAAATGCTCATTTTGGCAGCCATAATCGAAAATGGAGGCCATATATTTGTTTGGTCATTAATGGGACAATAAGGCTATTGAAAGCTGCAAAAAATCGTACTTCATCAGTATGTGAAACATGTACATCAAGATCACATAATTTGGATAAGTACATGGTTTCCTATAGGAAAATAGGCTCCGAAAGCTCGTTTTGGCGGCCATCTTGGAAAATGGCTGCCATATATGTTTTTGGCCATTTATGGTACAATACGGCTATTCAAAGCTGCAAAAAACGAATTCAGCAACCTATAAAAACATATAAATAGACACCAAGATCAATATATTTGGATAAGTACATGGTTTTCTATAGGAAAATAGGCTCCGAAAGCTCATTTTGGCGGCCATCTTGGAAAATGGCGCCCATCTTGGATTTTCAAATGGCAGCGTCGGGTAGATTTGCTTAGTAGACACTTAGAAACTCCCGTGCCAAATTTGGTGCTTGTATCACAATTTGGCACAATTCTGCCCAAAAAAGCGCTCTTATCTGCTCTAACTATTGGTAATTGATAATGAAGGGAAGTAATAGACTAGCACATCCCTGACACAATCTTTAAATTTTTATGTAAACTCCTCAAAACAGCAGCTCTTCTTTTCTTTGTTTTGCTTCAACTCAATATAATTTCTATCTTCTTATTATTTTCCCTCTACTTGTTGCTTTATTATCATTATTATTATTATTATAATAATAATAATTATTATTATTATTATTATTATTATTATTATTATTATTATTATTATTATTATTATTATCATCATCATCATCATCATCATCATCATCATCAGTATGGGGTCTGATTTGGTTGAGTTGTGCAATTGATAATGAAACAGACTGATTATGCAGGTTAATGTTGTTATTACTGACATTGCAATACCTCTTTCCCCATTTCTTCCACCCCTCCTTCTGCTGGGAGAAGCAAGCAATACTTTACCAATATTTATCTCTGGCCCTGATAGAAATTGATCCCATAGAAAGCTACACAACCGGTTTCACAGTCACAGCATTTTCCGATAATATACAATAAAGAGGAAATGTACGTGACTATGAAAGTTTCACAGTAGAAACCTTAAAGGTATTGGCGAACATTTACCACAGTTAAAAAATTCTCAGCTACATGATTCCCCATGCTACCATTGTCTTTGATAAGGTCTAAAAATGACGCCCTGAAAAAAATTGCATTTCAAAATGATTATTTAGTGCTTTAAAAAAGTGAAAATCTTAAGTTGATCGGATTCACCTGCCCATTTTCTCCCATAGACTTACTGTGTGTACACCTAGGCTATTTAAACTCGCCCCGAGTTTTAATTGTTTATTCATGCATAACTTGCCATTGGCAGTGTAACTTTCCAAACTTTTTTATTCTAGGGTGTTTATTTGTCCATATGAACACTACTATGTAGTTCACATATAAAAATTTGACAATTTTTTTTAAATTGAAGCTCCACAATGTTAGCCTATCATTTTATACAGGATACTTGATTCTTGGAGCATTGTGTCATAAATTCAGGACTACTTTCAGTCTTTCCCTTTTATAGGTAAAATGGTCTAAGTCACACTTGGAATAGAAATAAAAGAGAAACACTCATATGTATTTTTCAGAATCCATGCATGCCCTGATAGACCGTTTAGGTCACGAATATACTGTACATACATAGTTTT
>JZLH01S0171665.1:46402-62294 GCA_001188425.1 Eucidaris tribuloides | reverse complement strand
TTTAACAAAACTCCAATATTTTACCCCAGGTCTCTATGAGAGGTTGTGTTATTTAGATTAATCTTACACATTGGATATTGGATATGATTTCAGCTGATTTGATTCGTATAGATGTCTTTTGACGTGCAAATCAATAACACAATCTTTAAGTTAACAAATTTAAGACAAATCCCGTCATGCCAAGATTTACACTCCAGATAGTGTATACATTGGTATGTCTGAACTCATTTGCTTCTTGAGGCATTTTCAAGTGTCCCTGATCATGTCTATAGCAAACACACCAGAGAAATTGAAGAGTGTAGAAAAAGAAGTACTTGGTCACATTTTGACAAAATTGAGTTAGTGATTGTTTTGAAGTCATTACATGCCTGGAATTTTTTTGACAAAATTTTGGTCAATTTTTCCCTTCTCTAGTTGGGGTCAGGGGCGGGGTCAACTGGGGGCAAATTTTTAACTTGGGCTAATTTCTTCAAAATGCATCTCAAATTTCTTGACTAGTTACAAGGATTAAAAAAATATATAATTCATCATGTATTTTGTGCTTTGTTGATGGGATATGGGGTCACTTCCGGTCGAAGGTCAAATGAGGTCAAATTTCAAATAACGTCAAAATTCAACAAATTGGTCAAATTGTTTGTATTACTGAGGACATTGCAAAAATATATACAATTAAGTGTTTTTGACATTCATTTATTGGAGAAATGAATTTGTTTTCCTCAGACCCTTGTTTTTAGAGGAAGAAGTACTCAAGTCCGCAATATTTATTATTGATTATTGGAAAATAAATCAACAAGTGTGACAATGTTGTTTTTGCCATATGTTCATCTTTTATTGTGTCAATTAACTTCACCAAGCTTTGATGTACAACTCAAACAATCGTGATCTGTAGACAGATTTGAAAACTTTGAGCCATTGTTTCTCAAAAGTAGTATTATGTGACTTCAGTACTTCTTATTCTACAGTCTTCAATCACAGCTTTATGGGCATTTTTTGTGTGGTACATTTTTACACCTTTACCACCATAAGAATTAAGAAACAATATCAAAATGTTATCAATCAGATTTTATATTTTGTTTTTTGTTTTGTTTTCATTTGTATAATGACCAGCACAGAGCGCTTATCATCATTTACATCCTTGAATTTGAACTATCACGGGCATAATATTGCATTACCGTTCATAAACATTTTTGAGCTCAGAGCTACATAGTATGTACATATTTTGTAGTCAAAAAAAACTATACAAACAATAAAAATATTCTGGTAGTCTGTGGTTCCATTGCATCTGATCATCCTTGCCAAGAGGTCTTCCCTTATAAAAATAAACCATGGTTTTACCACATGTGGTAATAATCAGTGTTGGAGGTCTCGAGACTGGTCTTGGTCTCGAGACCAGTCTCGAGACCAGCATGCTCTTTCTTGGTCTCGGTCTCGGTCTCGAAACCTCTGGTCTTGGTCTTGGTCTTGGTCTCGAACCTTCTGGTCTCGGATTTTTTGGCCGAGACCAGTCCGAGACCAGCAACTAATATGATTTTACATAAAAATCTTTATTGTTGTACATGTACAAACTGCAATTTTGCGGTATAGGGCGTTCAAACATGCAGAGTGCGTTCAAACATAGTTTTAACACAGATCTTCTATATATATATAAGGACCGGCAATGGTGGGTTCTCTGATGCAATATATTCTGGTCGTTCCTCTTAGAAAACAATAGAAGTATGGAATGAACATTCAAACATATAAAAAGTAACAAAGAAAGACGGAGAGAAAGAAAAACAATGAGAGTGGCAGTAAGAATAGAGAGTCAAACTAAAGAAAAAAAATAATAGGAAATAATAAAAGAAAGGAGACTGAAAACAAAAGAAAAACAGAAAAAGAAGATTAACATCAAGAGAGCAGGAAAAGAAATTTTAAAACAGAAAGAAGGGAAATAACACATCACGAATGAAAGAAAAGAAATGAGAAAGATAGAAGGAAGGAAAGAAAAAAATTGAATGAAGAAAAGAAAGAGAAACAAAACCCAAGAAAAGAGAAAAAGGATAAATTGAAGAAAAAGAGAAAGGAAGTAAGACATGAGAAAGACACAGAATGAAAGAGTAAAGAATGAACAAAAAAGGACAAATAAAAGAAGTAAGAAAGGGAAAAGGCTAGAATGAAAGAAAAAATTGGAATAAAACAAGAAAATAAAGAGAATTAATGAAAGGTAGACTAAAGTAAGAAAAAGAAAGATACAACATAAGGAGATAAGAATAAAAGACATTAAGAATGAATGAAAAAGAAAGAAAGAAAGAAGGAAAATGGATTTAATGAAGAAAGGAAGAAAATGAAAAAGAGAAAGAAACATAGAGATAGAAAAAATAAACAAAAAGAGAGAAAAAGAAAGGATGAAGTAAAGAAAAAGGGAAGAGAAAGAAAGATGTGGGGAAAGAGGCAGAAAGAAAAACCAATAAAGAATAAAAGAATAAAGAATCAAAACATTAACAAATAAAATAAGAACGGAAGAGAAAAGGGTAGAATGAAATAAAAAAAACTGCATTAAAGAATACAAATAAAAAGGAATAAAACAGAAAAAAGAAAGAAAAGGAATGAATGAATAAAGTAGTATTAAAAAAAAAGTGAGAAAAAAGGAAGAAAGGTATAGAAATGTATTAGAGAATAACAAGAAAATCAAGAATGAATGAAGAAAAACCATTAATAAATGAAAGAAATAAGATTATTAACGACACTTTATTTTCTTCATCTGATCTGTATTTCAGTAGCTCAGGCAAATGTGCTCATGGGAAAAAGTATTCTTTTCAATTTGAAATAGTTTCTCAGTTGTTTGTGCAATTTGTATCTATCATATTGACTCGTAGTCGTAGGCCTATTTTGTGTTAAACTTTGGGAGGCATTTACATTAAGTGACAAATTAAACAATGAAAATATAATTTTTAACGTTCTTCATTAACTGTTAGTTTTATTAAATTTGTAAAAACTCTATTACAACTGGTTGCAAGTGTAAGCAGTAGGCAGTTAATGCCGCGTTCATCCTCAAAACATGCACAAATTAGTGTCAATTGAAACGCTGGTCTTGTCTTGTCTTTGGTCTCGGAAGTGCTGGTCTTGGTGCTCGGATTCTGGTCTTGGTTTCGGACTCCTTTTTCGTGGTCTTGATCTGTGTTCTCGGGCGCGTCTCCTGTCCTTGGTCTTGGTCTTGGTTTGGTCTCGGGATGGCCTGTCTTGACTACAACACTGGTAATAATACCACCATGGTTAACCACTGTAATACCTTGGTTTACCATGGTTTTCGGCAAATTTACCATGCAACCATGGTAAAACCACGGTAATAGTAGTACCATGGTAGTAACATGGTAAAACCCTGGTAATTTCATGGATAACTCTGGTAATACCATGGTTTTACCATGGTTTCATGATTAAATTTGCCAAAAACCATCATAGTAAACCATGGTAAAACCAGGGTTTATTTTTACTAGGTCCTGTCCAAGTTGGGAGAATCTTCAATTTGGGTGATGCTTAGAACTGAAGTCTCGGAAACCGTTTTAATTAATACTAATTTATTGATAAAGATTGTGATTCTATTCATTTAAGGGGGCCTCGGAAGCTGAAGTAATTGCAGTCCGACGGGAATCAGAGACTGTAAGACGTCTTACGCTGAAGGTGATGGACCCTGCATTTCAGTTCAAAGCTGGCCAGTGGTATGTAACAACAACTTGACTGTAACAAGTATTTGCATACCATTAATAGTAATAATAATAATAATATAATGATAATAATAATAATAATAATAATAATATTAATAATAATAATAACAATAACAATAATAATAATAATGATAATGATAATGATAATGATAATAATGATAATGATAATGTAAATGATAATGATAATGATAATGATAATAATAGTGATAATGATAATAATAATATTAATAATTAATAATAATAATAATAACAATAATAATCGAATGAAAGTTAAACTGCATGGTGAAACATTCACAAAATTAAACTTTTGATCCAATTGCAAAGTGAAATAGGTAAAATTATTTACTCCAAATTTTCGACTGACCACTCAGTCTTCTTCAGGGATATGACCCGTCGATCACGCACGGAAGTGACGTAGCTGCGAAGAATCGGGTCATAAACTCTTGGAAGTTGGTATCGCCCCCGTCATGTGATCGGACGGGTCATATCCCTGAAGAAGACTGAAGTGGTCAGTCGAAAATTTGGAGGTAAATAATTTTACCTATTTTCACTTTGCAATTGGATCAAAAGTTTAATTTTGTGAATAATAATAATAATAATAATAATAATAATAATATAATGATAATAGTAATAATGATGATGATGATGTGCTACATTTACAAGCATATAATGTCATAAATGAGTCCTGTGCCTTCTGATTTGCATAAAGTGTTACTAATCACAAGTCAAGATTCCATGTTTCTAAAAGAGAAAAATCTGGTAAAAACTGGCTAGTGATAGGTACAGTGTAGGAAATAACCCAGGGCGACGGGCGATTTAGCCCTTGGCAAGGCCCAAATCGCGATTTAGCCCTTGGCAAGGCCCAAATCGCCCCCTAAAATCCCCCCAACCCAATTCTTTGGGGCGACCATTTCCTTCAGAATCGCCCTCAGATTTGATACAAATAATTTCACATTTTTTTTTTATCATTGCATTAAAACAAGAATGAATTATATGTTTGCTTTTCTGGATGAAGCACCAGCTAAAACATCACCAATCTTTCATTGCGTTATTCTAATTCTGATGTGCAACGAAAAAGTAGCCCCAGGGGTAGAAAAATAGCCCCAAGGCTCTAAAAGAAATCACCCTTAAAAAATAAAAATTGATTCCTACCCTGGATAGGTACAACCATATCTGTTCAGATTAATATGTTTACTTGAAATTGCATGCCTAAATGTGCTACACTCACAAGCATGGAATATGTAAATGAGCTTTATGCCTTATGATTTGCATTAAGTGTTGACTAAATACAGGCCAAGATTCCATGTTACTTGTAAAGAACAAGTCAGTTCAGAACTGGCCAGTGGTAGGTACAACATTACTGAGTATAACTGGTATTTCCATACCTAAATGTGCTATACTCACAAGCATGGGATATTAAGTAAATGAGTTATGTGCCTGATCATACAAAAAATTGAAAATTGTGGGTACATGACGTAAATTTTCAGTAAAGGACAAATCAATTAATATTGTATCATTCTGATCTGAAATTAACACAGGTTGCACCTAGTATCATTAGAATCTGTCCATGCCGCAGGTAATTTTAGAAAATTTACCTGTGTCATGATTTTCTGAACAGACTGCATGTGACAGAGGACACCTATTTTTGTTCCAGGCAAGATTACTGGTACAGGTATTAAAAACTGATAACTATTGCTAGACATTCAGCTTTATTGTGAAATTACAAATTACAGTGAGACACTCTTGCTCTCAAAATGCCTGTCTTAATTGTGTGATGTCAGTGCCTTTTTGGTGAGGGTTGCTTGGAACCACACCCCTCCTCCATAAAATTTGAATTTCTTTTAAGTTATTACCACAAAGATTTCAAGAAACAAAGTAAACTTTACAACTTAAGATTATTATATTTTTTCCCAGAACTGATCCGTTGCTGTTGGAATGTGCATATGATAATAAACAAGTGCTCAAAGGTGCCGAAGTGGTACATGTCAGACTTATATACACATTCTAAATTTGCAAAGAATTGCATACACCTGTAAGAACCAAACTTCATGGATATGTTATCATTTCAAAAGGTCTTGTACTTCAATGTTTAGAGATCTCTACCCATTGGCCCCTTCTCATTAAATGTCCTCATTATGCAATCATGATATGTTTTCACTTAATTGTCGTCATCGTCCCTACCCCCCCCCCTAAAAAAAAAAAAAAAAAAATTACCATTACACCACCGAGTGACATTATCAACATATCCCCATTGCTTAGGGTGGACTTCTTCATCCCTGGGATAGACATCTTTACGGGATTCTCAATGTGTTCTGGTCCAGATCAACTGGCCCAACATCAGACACTAGACCTGGCTGTCAAAATCAGTGACTATGCACCCACCCTCTGGGTCCACAAACAGGTATTTCTTCTCTTTCATATCTGGCAAAAAAATCACTCAAAACATTAGAAACAAATACAATCTTTTCCATAATAGGCTGAATGGGGGATACTTTTGTATCTACCATCATTAGCAAGACCACAAGAATATTTTCTGTTAAACCAAGCTATTACTTCTCTAAGATGTTGAAAGACAAGTTGGGTTCAGTGTCACTGCTCAAAGGGCACAGGATAGTGTCTGTACAATATACACCAACATCAGTCCCCTTGGAAGGCAGATTACAAAGGTTTTTGTTCAAGAACAGTAGGCGTATAAGGCCTTGGCACTGTATGGTCATCACAATACTCCACAAGGTGTGTCAAGTTCTTTTGCTCGGAGTTCAAAGTAAATCTGCCTTTAAAAGTATTGATGCTGGTGGGAGTACTTTCCTTTGCCCTTTGAGCACCGAATAATAATATGCACTTAACCTGTTCAAGAAGCAATAGTTTTTAGTTTTTGTTTTGTACTTGGTTTAATGGGAAATGTTCTTGTGGTCTGAAACTTTTGCTAATAGAAAGTTGATACTGATATTTAGCACTTCTGGTAATGAAAAGACTATGAGGATGTCCACATTTGATAGGTTAGAAGTTACTTTGCCAAAAACAAAAAAGATCCCACAGGGCATATACATTCCTTGGCTGACCAACAAAGATATTTAAACAATGTTTACAACAATTTCACCTTTACATATATGGCCATTAACCAATAAGGATTTAAGTACAAACTATGTCAGGCTGGGGTCTGGGGAGAGTGTGTGTTTTAATCAAATTGTATTCAGTGGGTTAACATTTCTACTCCTGTGTCAGAACCAGAACCTGTTAGTCATTGCAAGTAACTAATTACATGTAGCTTTGTTTATTTATTTATTTTTTATTTTTTATTTTTTTTGCTGCAGGGTGGATGTATTCATTCCCAGGGTGTCGACAGTGGGCGGGTATTCAATGTGTACAGGGCCACACCAATTGAGAGACAACGGTACCTTAGGATTGGCCGTTAAATATAGCACCCACCCCCCGGCACATTGGGTCCATAAACAGGTATTTATCATATCAATTAGAGGCCATAGGAAGTAAACCCCACAAAATTAAAGTAATACTAAATAGGCTAACATTGTGGAGCTGCAATTTTAAAAAACATTGTCAAGCTTTGATATCTGAGCTACATAGTAGTGTTTAAATGGACAAATAAACACCCCAGGATAATACAAAAGTTGGGAAGGTTATGTTACCACTGGCAAAATATGTATGAATAAACAATCTCCACTTCAGTGGACGATAAAATAGCCAGGATCTGCACACAGTAAGTGTATGGAAGGAAACGGGCAGGTGAATCTGGTCAACTTGAGTGCTTGTAGATTTTTATGTTTTTAAAGCACTAAATCATCATTATGAAATACAATTTTTTCAGAGTTTCAGTTTTAGACCTTATCAAAGTCACTTAGAGCTACAGAATCAGTGATCACAAATCAAAAGTTAAAGGAAAATGTTCATTACAGAAAATGGTCCCCTGTTGAGAATGTGCTGTTTGAAAGTTTTATGCCCAAAGGTTAACTGATTCTGAATGTTTTTCATTTTTTTCTCATTAATGAAAAATCTCGGGATGGGGGGGGGGGGGAACCACCAAGATTTTTGACTATATTTTACAGTATAGGATCCAAAGCGTTAATAAGGTGTTAAGGTTATCTGAATTAGACCTCAGCAGAAAGATTAGACTCTGATCTAAAAATAAGAATAAAAGAACAGACATATAAAACTGAATCATTTTAAATTTTCAGTAGGAAGCGATGTTATTTGATTAGTAGTAGTAGTAATCCAAGTTTTAAGTTAGGTTTAATCCTCGACTACTGGGGTGGCCGGATTTACCTCACACTAACCAAAATTCATTAATTGCGAGGTTTTTGTGGAGCAGGATGCCCTTCCTGATGCCAACCTGGGACAGGTGGTACTGGTTTACTACCTGTACAGATAGTACTGGTTTACCAGGGTACCAGTAGCAGGTCCCCGAGGAGACCCAATCTGACGATATTGATTAGCTTTCATATATCATCAAATTAGACCTAGAAAATTAATAGCATGTGAAAGTCTGTACATTGCGAGAATTCCATTAAATCTGACATTTAGCAGATGATGTCTCATAAGATTTTTAGGTGATCACATTATGAGTCAATTTGTGTTTGTTTTGTTTTTGGTGTTTTTACCATTTTAACTTAAGCCGTATAAAGACTAATGTTCATGTAGTTTACGTTATGTTTGCTGTCTCACATTTTTATCTTCCTCCAGTGTACAGTAGGGTCAAAGGTCGATGTTCGGGTCGGAGGTGACCAGCTCGTCTTTGATCCCCAACCAACTGATCCAGCATGGAATGTTCTACTTATTGCAGGGGGTATAGGGATAAATCCCCTCTTATCCATGCTTCACCATGCATCATACCTGCACACACTGAGGGACCAGGACCCCACAGCCTACCTCCCTGGCAAAATGGAACTGCTTTTCAGTGCATCTTCTAAGGATGAGTTGATATTAAAGGTTGGCCTGTATTTGCATGCTTGATTCACAGTTTGTTTCATTTCTGAAGTGGAAGCCAGGGACATGGAAGAGTGAAATCTGTGTGTGTGTGTTTTTTTAGTATTGCATATTATGCCTTAACTGTTTGCCTTCTGGAAGTTTTTGTAGAGCGTAGTATAAAATAATACATGTAAAGTCAACTTAGTCAAAGTCAAATCTCTGACAACCCACAAATCACTCAACTTGGACAAAGTTTAAGTTACAGTTTTGTACACATTTTTTTGGAAAGGAAGATAATGTGAAGATGAGGCTAAAAGTATCATGATTGTACTAATGTTGGGGAATTTGGAAAAGGCAGAGAGAAAAGGGAAAAATTATGATGTCTTTTTGGTCTCGCTGGCAAGCAGAAATCAAAAGGTCAATCCATTACAGAGCATCAAGAATTACGACTGTTGTGGCCACTTCGAGATAGGTATATGGGGAACTCATTGTTCAACAAAAATAAAAAGCAAGTTAGACACTTTATGTTTAAAGGATAATTAAATAAAAATGCAGAGAAAATGGGGAATGTGAAAAATATTTGAGATAGGGGATAATTTGATGTGTGTGAGGCAGTGATGTGTCCGAGTTCAGTAAGTCCGAGTCCGAGTCCAAGTCCGAGTCCGGCCTTTCCGAGTCCGAGTCCGAGTCATGAACCTTCGAGTCCGAGTCCGAGACCGAGTCCGGCATGTCCGAGACCGAGACCGAGTCCGAGTCCGGCACATGTGCAAATGTATTACATATTAATTAATTAGAAACAAGTATCTCATTCAAAATATCCGTAGGGACCTACTTACTACAGAATCATTCAAATGAACCAGCAAATTATTCAGTTTCCAAAAAAGATAACAAACCCACAAAATAATTAGCAAGATGAGTAGTAAATGTTAGTCTTTAGTTTAAAATTAATGTAGTTTATTAAGAGAACCCTCGGTAATCTGTGTCTTTAAAATGCAGAATCAATCACTTATATCATTTTCACTTGTTTGTCAATACCCTCCTTGTTCTACATGTATAAGCAAAAATCCCACAAAAACCTTCAGTATGTGGAAATGTAGGCCTATATGAGAAAATATTTTGCTAGATTGGTGAACTAATACATAAAAGTGTATTCAGCACATAACTGCTCGTAACTGAGTTACCACTTACCGAAACATCTTCAAAGAAATTACATAATAAATTGGAGATCACCAG
This sequence comes from Eucidaris tribuloides, assembly GCA_001188425.1. Classification (NCBI taxonomy): domain Eukaryota; kingdom Metazoa; phylum Echinodermata; class Echinoidea; order Cidaroida; family Cidaridae; genus Eucidaris; species Eucidaris tribuloides. The sequence goes on along the minus strand of JZLH01S0171665.1, from coordinate 52,440 downwards.
TACTTGATACATTTAAAAAAGTTGAAAGTATCATCATTTCCAAAGTGCTTGCGATATTCAACGACAATGTTCATATAAAGTGGCAGTGACAAATTTCACATTTTTGCTTCATCATTCTTTAGTTTTGTCAGAAGATACAATTTTATTGATTGCTTGGGCAGCAAATTGTGTATGTGTAGTGTAAAGTGATGTGTATGTCACACATTATTAGCTACGCATTGCAAAACATAGAAACACGGAAGAAAGTCCAGGCAGTGGACTGCTACGTGTTGATCCCATTTGGCTGAAATTTATTTAAGTGATTTTATATTTGAAAATATTGGGTGAAATTTTGATGAAATTTTAGCGAATGGAACCTGAGATATCCATTTGGATACGAAACTCAGTTTCGGCAACTGCAGTATAGTGCCAATATGCCCCGGTCTCGAGCCGGACTCGACGCCGAGTCATCGAGTCACAGGCCCCGAGTCCGAGTCCGAGACGGAGTCATGAACCTTCGAGTCCGAGTCTGAGACCGAGTCCGGCAAAAATGGACTCGAGTCCGGTCTCGAGTCCAAGACCGGACTCGAGTCACACATCACTGGTGTGAGGTCGACTTATGCGAAGTCATGTGTAGCCTATGTTCGTGAATTTTGCTTGAGGAGGGGAGGCAGAAGGAGGTGGGGGAACATGCAATATGTGACATCTGATGTCTGATTCCTCAGTAAAATGAAATGAGTGACAGTAGTCCCACCTTCAAAGCTGTTCCATTTATACCAAGGTTGAGATTTGCTCTGACCAAAATTATCAATACAATGTTTTTACAGATCATCATTTTTGTCACATTTCAAATTATATAAAGTTGATACGGAAAATGGTCTATGTGTAGAAACAAGACAAAAAGTGCCTGCAGCTTTTTCAGTTGTTTTTACCAAAGTATAGAAGTGATTTCTGAGTATAGCTGTATAATTTACATCAATTTTATTGCAATAATTCAGGAATTTAACAACAATCCATAGATGATTGTAGAAAATTAAAGAGTATTTGTTCATGTTTTATTTTTCCAGGACAAAATCCAGGAATTGGTGTCATCACATCCAGCAAATCTCTCTGCCAGGTTTTTCGTGACCAAAGAGGCTGTGCAAGATGATAGTATAGCAAGTAAGCCAAACACTAATTTATACCATACCAGTGGCGTGGCCAGAATTTTCAAGTGGGGGTGGGAGGGGGGGGGGGGTATTGATGTAGAAATAAATTTGTTCAGATCATCCCCCCCCCCCGAAAGAAAAAAAAACTGATTGTGTCATTAGGGTGGTGGTGTATGGGTTGTAAGTCCTGTTGACCAATTGACCAAACTGTCACGTTCGTTTTCTGGCAAGCAGAAGCTCACTTGAGGTTTGGGGGGGGGGGGGGAGGGGGGTGGAGTTGTAATGGTCACAAGCCATTACCTTGGTAATGCTTATGAAAATCACCAAATTTGTTTGTTTTAGAGCAATCCCAGCTCGAATTGCAGTGATTAAATGATATGGAATTGGTAGGATCAAATAAAGTGATTATGAGTTTGCAGTGGGACAAAAGACACAATGCCTTAACTTCAGAGCTGCCAACTAATATGTTTTAATGATATTTAGTATATTTTTCCTCTTCAAAAGTAAGAAAATATGATTTTTGAATGGAAATATGTTTTTCATCAAATTTGATATGACATACTAGTAGGTGTAATTTATCCATTTTGGTACTGAAATATGTTTTTTGCCTTCAAAATATGAATTTTTCTGTGCATCAGTATGTTTCTTGGTCAGCAGAGGTTGGCAGCCCTGTAACTGGGATTTGAACCCAGGACTTTTGGTTGACAAGACCAAATGCTCCACTATAACTTAGCTATCTGGGCTCCCATCAAGACAGATTGTCAATCTCACAGCTATCCTCTCTCTTTTGTGGATTTAGAGAGGTGTAAATTTTGACACAAAGTATTGAAATATTTGCCCCAATCATTACAGTAATTGTATGGTGAGCAAAGTTTTGTTTTGTCCTTTTTGATTACAGGAAGAAGAATTGGATCAGATGATATCAAGGCTTCATTAGCAGGACTGGAGGGGAATCCCCTGAAATGTTTTTTGTGTGGTCCTCCTCCCATGATAGCTGATATGGAGGCGATCCTCAAAGGTCTTGGAGTCAGAGATGAGGACGTCTTCTGTGAGAAGTGGTGGTGATGTGGCGGGGACAAATCATCCAGAGTCTGTGAAATTCAATATATTTGATGTCATATTCCACATACTATGAATCTTGCGATAGGATTGGTCAAGAGTTAATCACGTGATGGATTGTAGTTTTCCCCATCAAGTCACCCGAGAAGAAAAGTTTGTTACACTCAATTGTGTCAGAACTTTTTCAGTCCGTGAGTCCTAAAACGTTATCAATATGTTTTGAGTATGTGCGGAATAAAACTGTGTTGCATTTAGACTAATAATTGCCTATCAGTCGCTTTGTCAGCAGCACGGTGCAGCGATTACAAATTTACTTACGTGATTGTATAGCCATCCATAGAGAAGAAAACATTTACTTTTTTCTCTCACAGAAAAGTAAATTTGATTTTCTTTCTATTGAATGTACAATTAAATTGTTTCAGATGTGGAATATAAAGCAAATAATCACCTTTTGGTTTCAGGCGACAGGACAAACTATCACTTCCTCTGCAATTGATCTAAATGTACCAGCTTCGCTTCGGAAAGATAGCTACATCTAGATTGCAACGGAAGTGATAGTTTGTCCTGTCACTTTCACCAATATTGATTATTTGCATGATACCAGCATTTTAATCAAGGCGGGCCTTGAGGCCAATATTTGATGGTCTTTCCCCTTCAGCCGTTTTAGCCTGCTAGATAGTGGGCAGGGGCATGTCCATCGAATATGGGTTGTCAAATTGCTCTAGTTGCAATGTAACTTGACCAGTGATGTAATCGAGTCACGACCTTCCGAGGCCAAGACCGAGTCCAAGTCACCACCTTCCGAGTCCGAGTCACTATTGTCCGAGGCCGAAGCCGAGTCCAAGTCACCACTCTCCGAGACCGAGGTCGAGTCCAAGTCACCAACTTACGAAATAATGTAATATTTTAGGGCATAATTTTAACCTTTTAAAAATTACATGTACTTTGAAATCCTACAATCAATTACTCACAATCATTCAACAATCAACCATTCATTCAAATCAACCAATTGCTGAAATTCATCAATTTGGAAAAAAAATCAAAGAAAGTAAAGCAAAATCTACTGACTTTGAAGTAAACAATGTTTGATGTTTGTCACAAAACATTTAGCTAATGAACGGGCATCAACTTTCACAGTGCCTGTCTTGTTGCAGTAGAACAGCGACATAGAGAAACATCGACTAACCTGATGAACTGTGTGAAACTTACAGGCTGGGTATTTAGATTGCAGTAATCAGTAGTGAATTTTCTTAGCTTCAAGTTATATTAGTATTTCCATAATTCTTTATGGAATATTAGTTGGAAATGCTTCAAAATGCATGCCAAACAAATGAGATCGGGTTTATTTTTGAATTCAACAGATTCTATAAAATCTTGCGGCCTCGACCTGGCCTCGACCCGAATTGCCAAGGCCACATGCTCTGAGGCCAAGGCCGAGTCCGAGTTACAGCATTACGAGGACGAGGCTGAGACCGAGGACTAACAAAGTCGGCCTCGAGGCTGGCCTCAAGTCCTCCAACACTGAACTTGACCCCAGCTTACAGAAATTTCTTTCCGTGGAGACCCACTTTTCTAAATATGTCTGCATCACTACACTAAGCAAAGAAAAAATTGTTATATTGATGAAAAAAATGTTTCAAATTGCTTTCGAGTGGTTCAAGAATTCTTTTGTCTCTACAGCTACACATCCTGCATATGTCTGAACCGATGTACATAAACACACTTAAAATCTTGTGTCCACTTGAACAGTCACATGTACTATAAGCTACAAAAATTATACTGGCAATTTGCCAGCTAGTACTTCACAAAGTGTTATTAGTAAACTCAACTAAACTTTCCCATGAAACTCGCCAGTGTTATTTTTTGTTAGTCTCTAGAGAATACAACCTTGATTTTGAATATCTTGCATTACTGCTTTGTGTGTGGACAGCACACCAGCTCGTCCACGTACATGAATAGCCTCAATTGGGTATATGCAGGGCAGTAGTTTGCCAAGAAGACGACCATATCCCTGTAATAATTCCCCACTTTAATTCTTAATTTGTCGCTGGCACAATTTTACACCACAAATTGCACCCCTTAAATAAATGTCAGTAATGTAGAAAGTATGACAGTCCATGTAATACAGTTTGTTCTTGCAGTTTTGGAAAATCAGAGGAACATCCCTCATTAAATCACCCATAAAACTAGTCGGTTTACATTGGGTAGTTTCCTACAAATTCTACATTTTGCAACAGATATTGGTTAGAAATGGCAAAAATATGCAAATTTTGTATGTATTATGGATATCTAAATATCAAAATATATTACTTCACAAAATTTATAACTTTGTATCTTAACAGTATTGAAATAAAAATGACAATGTTAGAAAGGATATATTATCTTTATGTACAACTGTTACTCTTGTACACAACAATTTCCTGGTACATGTGTAAAAAGTGCAGCTGTTAAAAGTTGACACTGCACTTCAAAACTTGTCCAATATGGCAATGTTAAAACAGGCTTGACATGTTAAGAGTTAACATTTCTGAATGGACTACAAGGTTATATTTTCTTAAGTGAAGAACACTGAAGTTGCTAAATTGTTTTTTTTTTTTTTTGGTAATGACCTTTATTGGTTACATTTGACTTTTCGGAGAGAAACATATTTGATGGAAAAGTTGTTCTCTTATTTGTAAAACAATCCAGTTCCTGGCTAACAGGCCTGGATTTAAGCCCAGTAATCAAAGCATTAAAGACAACAAATTGTATGCTAGAGTTGTGTACAACTTTATCAAGATTCATAGTATTGTGCCGTTTGTATATGATCCAGCATTTAGGAGACACACTGGGTTTTCTGGACCTACTGTGGGAGACAGCTAGACACTGGAAATATTTTTGTCTTTACTTTATATAATTTTGTCTCCTTAATGCTCACTTTTTATGTATAAAAACTTTATCATAGGCGGCAATGATGGTGTCCCCTTTCAACAAAAATCAGAGTTTTTTTCAATGTATGATTCCTATTTTGTTTCTTTTCTAAAGTCAAGTTTATTTGCATTCACGATCTGCTTATTATCATCTAACTGTATCACAGACTAATCTCCTCACCACAAACAGTTTCTGCTATTAATTTTCGGAAGTGAAATACCATGTATGCTATTAGTTGTGATGTCGAAAGCAAAAATGTTTATGAGAGTTAAGAAGAGTTGTGCAGAGTTGTATATCACAATGAAAATTCTGTAATTGTGATGATTATTTTGATGGTAATTAATTATATTATGGATTTCTATCAGAAAAATGTTAATCATTATATAAGTTGTGAAACCAGTGAAAGTAGAAAAATAACATGTTTGTGTCATGGTAATTATGTTCACAGTTACCTTGCCAAATTCTTAAACTGGGTATCTAATGATTCCATCAAAATAATGAAACAGCCAAGTTGATATTATTTTAACCCGTTGCCTCCGAGATTCTATAATTCCCATAGAGTTAATACATGGTGCATCCAGTTACCGCAGCCAAAGGGTTAACGACTTTACTTGAGTCAGTATGAACTACTAGTGGTCATAAAATTGGGAGCTGAAATCATGTGTGTGTGTATTTTGCTAGTTGAATATTAATGATATAAAAATTACAGCTTAAAGGTAAATGACATGATTGGAGGTAGTCCTCAACTTGGGCTGAAACTACTCTAGAATCAAGTAAACTATGCAAGGATTCTCCTGTTAAGTCTTGTAGTCAAACGTTGACTCATTCTATAATAAGCAATGTCAATATCACTCGTAGCAGGGAAACCTGCTGTGTGGCTCACTATGGGGCTTATTTTTATCGTGCCCGGATAAAAATAAAATACTCCTATGTTTATGCTTG
>JZLH01S0171665.1:36402-41402 GCA_001188425.1 Eucidaris tribuloides | reverse complement strand
AATGGCACTCGTGACATGAGCATTTTTGTCAATGCATTAGCGAACACTGGCGTAAATGCCGGGGACATGGGCGTAAATCCGGTCCGAGGAGTGGAGGGGGGGGGTATGATCGATGAAATTTCCAAATTTGAGGGACACCCCCAAATTAAGGGCCATTCTTGAAAAAGGGATACAACGTGCAAAATAAACTACTAGTGACAATTTTTTCTCTCTCCAAATCCCAGGTCCAAAATTAAAACCGGTCACGCCAGCCGCCAAAAACTCGCACAGGGGGGGGGGGGGGCGGGGGCAACGACGACTTAAAACATTTTTTTCCCGCCAACACAATATTTACCTGCCAAATTACTAGCCAAACCACAATCAAAGACTCATGCAGACTTAGCACACATGTAAATTCGTCGGGGGGGGGGGACATATTTTGATGTCCACCACCTTCAAAATCGTGGGGGGACATGTCCCCCTGTCCTTCCTGGATTTGGGCCCCTGGGTGCATGCCTCTAAAATGTAATTTAAAAAAGGCCATTGTCACAGGTGAGGCTTATCAGAGGTGGAAAATTGACAGTTGTTTTTATTTGAAGAGAAAACGATTAAATAGAAATAAAAAGGGGGACTCGTTGGATCATTTTGAAGTAATGATTCAAAAGCGCAATTGTTAAAAAGGAAAAGATTGGAAGGAAATATATTTAGGGGTTTTATGAGAAGTAAAAAGGGTAGTGCATACCCCAATTCCTGGAATACTGGGGACACTACCCCCCCACCCACACACACACACACACGCACACACACACACACACGTACAGAGCACATGATTTTGAATAATACCTAAAAAATTACTTTAAAGTAGTTTTTAGAATTCTGAGCCAAAAATCATGACCAGTTTTTAAAAATGTATTAGACTGTCAGCTTGATGAATGCTGTGCCGTCTCGGGTGGGCTCCTTATGTCCTCACGTGAAAATATCTGAGTTTATTTTCTACATTTTGTTGAATACGATGTTTCATAAGGCCTACATTTTGCGTTATCCGTGCACTATAGGCCTGTAGGGATAGGGCTTATATAGCCCATTTGGACCGATGGAAATCACATTATAACTTGAATGAGAGATCGGAAACATCGGGATATTCAGTTAACAATATTTTTACCATTTTATGATTTTATAAATGTTATTAATAATTGAATAAAATGTGGGGGTATGTTTGTAAAGATCATTCCCCTTTCGCGAAAAGTGGTGGGATATATCCCCCAATCCCCCTCCTCCTAATGGACGACAGTGTATTCAGGCAGTTGAGATTGCTGGTCTCTGTCTGCCAGTATAATGCTACACTCTGAAATCAATAAAGTCGGAGGAACTATATGATTGATTATACTATCATGCAATGGAGACTACATTGAAAACAAGGCCATGCGCAGGGATTTCCCGAAATGTTCAATTATTGAGGGAAACTAGCAAGCGCCGGGGAGCGAAGCGACCGCGCGGGAGCGTTTGAGTTTTTAAACGATATTAAGTCCAGGGGCGCGCGGAACCGGGGGGGCAGGGGGGGCACTTGCCCCCCCAAAATTTCGGATAGGAAAAAATGTGCCCTTTTTTTCAAATGAAATGTGCCCTTTTTGAAATGGCACTTTTTTTAATCTACTCATTTTTGTCGATGCAGGCAATTCTCCTTTATTATTACGTTATATTTTCTTCATGTGTCATTCATTTTCTTTCTTGTTTGCGCGCCCCTGACGGGGCGCGGACATGTATTCAGTACAGATAAGACATCATTGGGTAAATTATGTTCAATGAACATTTCGTGCAGAAAAGGGGCATTGCATCTCTCCGTAATGCCCTCATTAGGCCCTCCTACTCTTTGCCCCACTACTGCCCCCCCCCCCATTTCACTTAAAGGCAAATAACACCATGTTTCTAAGTTAAAGGTGCCTCCTTTTAGTTTGTTCCCATACTGAGTGAAGTGGAACCTATTTGAAATAAGCACATTCGTCACTGAAGGTGGTTTTCTTTTATTTTTGTTGTTTGTTCTATGTATTTTTGCCTCTAACTCACATCGTAGATTAAAGAGAACACTTCCAACGAAGAGGCACATTATGTGCCGAAAAATGGTATTTGGCCTCTCACCTAAGTGCCCTCGGGGGTGGCAAAAATTGGGCCCTCTCCATTTTTCCTTGAAAACATGGCCCTATTTTATGTGCTCTCCAAGCGATAAAAGAATGTTTTTCGTGAGGGAAATTTCCGACTGTCACCTTTTCATCTCTTCAACAAAGTAACACACTTCTTAAGGAGATGCCCCCTTTTTTTAACAGAACTTTGCGTATTCGCAATGTGCATCATGACTGTGTAATTCATAACGAAACTGTTTAATCATCTCTGTCCCCTTAAAGTGTTTGCTCATTGATTCGTATGGATTCGTTTGATCTATATGTTCTTCATCTATTTAACGCACTGCAAAAAATTCAGTTGAGTTGTAATTAGCGCCAGAATAGACCACAAAGCGAGTTTTACAGCTTAACATTTCCAATTTTTCCAAACCGCTCGCTCGCTACGCTCGCTCGCGGAGTAGATATATTTCAGGTTTCAATGATCAGAAATCTGCTTCGGTGCTTCCCCTTCCTTACATTACCGTGAAGAAACAGCTACTTCAAGCAGAAAAGTTTGATCTAAACAGATGTTCTTCATCTATTTAACACACTGCAAAAATTCAGTTAAGTTGTAATTAGCGCCAGAGTAGACCACAAAGCGAGTTTTACAACTTAACATTTCCAAATTTTTCCAAACCGCTCGCTCGCTACGCTCGCTCGCGGAGTAGATATATTTCAGGTTTCAATGATCAGAAATCTGTTTCGGTGCTTCCCCTTCCTTACATTACCGCGAAGAAACAGCTACTTCAAGCAGAAAAGTTTGATCTAAACAGATGTTCCTCATCTTAATTTTTAAAACACTACAAAAAATTCAGAGCTGTAATTAGCGCCAGAGTAGACCACAAAGCGAGTTTTACAACTTAAAATTTCTAAATTTTCTCAAACCGCTCGCTCGCTACGCTCGCTCGCGGAGTAATGTACGTGTATACATTTCACATGTTTTTATGATCGGAACCCACTTAAAAAGGGTTTTTTACAAGATACATTGCCGCAAAAAACAGCAATTTCAGGCTGAAACCTAATCTGATGGTGGAAATATCTGCATGCGTCCAATGCCCCTTTTGACATATAAGTGCTCTTTTTTTTCTTTGCCCCCCCAAACGAAATACGTTCCGCCGCCCCTGTATTAAGCATTTTAAAGGCAATTCAGGAGAAATTCTGGGTGGCGGAAAATTTTTGCTGCCCCCAAAAATTTTTACGGCCAAATTCGCGGCCAAAAATCACATGAAAGTAGCTCAGTAGGGAGGGGGGGGTGGGGGCCGGGGTGGCGGAGAATTTTGCTGCCCCCAAAATTTTTACGGCCAAATTCGCGGCCAAAAATCAGATGAAAAGTCGTTCAGTATAGGGGGGGGGGGCGGGATGGCGAAATATTTCGCGGCCAAATAAGCAACAGAAAAGTTGCTCATTGAAAATTTTAAGGGGTGCGAATTTTTTGGAAAACAATAAAATCCGAGTTATGTTCATTACTTTGAAAAAATAGGGGACGGCTGCCCCAGGAATTGGATATTTTCTCAGCTAGTGACGTGGGTTGGGCACTGAAAAAATGATATCTAAAGGTCATTGTACTTCATTCACTACGCGCGCTCGCTCAGCTCAGCTAGCTAGCTCAGCTACTAGTATATGCGCTTATGCATGCACGCGCGGCGCGCGCTCGTGAGCTCAGCAATCATTTTTGTCAAGATTATTTTGGTTCGTGACTCGTGAGTGACGAAGACGTCTGTTCAGTGTTTCCACTCTTCCCGGAATTCGGGAAATTCCGGGAAATTTCAACTTTTTCCGGGAGAGGTTCGGGAAATGAAATAATTCCAGGAAATTCCAGGAAATTCCATAATTCCAGGAAATTAAGGAAATAATTTAAGGAAATTGAATAAAAAGTAAGGCAATATACAAAATAAAATATTTTAATGCAACACAATAGAAAAAAAAACGGAACAAAAAATCCCGTCATCTTGCTCAACCTCGGTCCTATATCTCTGACTTTCGAGATTCGGAATTTCTTCCATTATTTCTAATAGGTATAGACGACGTTATCCGTCTGCCAGTGCGTGCATATCGCATGCATCCTGTCCTTTCGTAATTTGAGTCGATGACATTGATTGGACTAAATTTTGCTGGCATTCCTCCTGGCTGCCATGAGAGGTCATCAGTTCTAATGAAGGCTAACGTTTACCATGCCCTTGTCTGCAAACCGAAAGTTTGTTTTTGCATATGTAAAAGTGCAAACTTTGCAGCGGACTTAGTGAATTTATTTTTACACCAACGAATGTGTCAAGTCTTTCAAATTCCAGAAATAGTGCCCAAATTCCAGGAAATTTTGAGAGTTCATTGTTCAGGAAAAAATAGATTTTCCACATTGTGAACAATGCGTCTTTTTTTTAATGAGTTGTGAATATCGTGTTGTGAGGTAAATTTCGTGACAGTAGTAAGTCTTCATATGTGTGGAAGTTATTGTTCGCTATTTAGATATATTCACGAAAACAAAAATGCAGTTTAGCGTTAATTTTTTGCCCCATGCAGCATAATCTGCGATTTAGATCTAACGTTATCCATGTTAATCTGCTTAGTCCCACATCATCATGTTCAACTTTGGCTTTGCAATTGTGTCATTTACGTTATTCGTATTCGTATTATCTGTTTTACTTCAGACGGTTATGCAACCTTTACTTAGTCTTTACACAGTTGTAGTTCATAAAGGTTTTAAATATATAATGACATAGGGCTAGGGCAGGCTAGGGGCTAACGTAAGGCCTAACTTCTTAGGCTAAGGCTAAGCCTACTAACTAAGCTTCGGCGTGTGTACTAGGGCGTTCATACGTGCTTTTTATACGCGTTTCGAACTGAGTTTCGTACGAAGTACGTATAAAT
>JZLH01S0171665.1:15090-29554 GCA_001188425.1 Eucidaris tribuloides | reverse complement strand
TGTGTGTGTGTGTGTGTGTGTGTGTGTGTGTGTGTGTGTGTGTGTGTGTGTGTGTGTGTGTGTGTGTGTGTGTGTGTGTGTGTGTGTGTGTGTGTGTGTGTGTGTGTGTGTGTGCGTGCGTGCGTGCGTTTGTGCGGGTGCACTCGTATGTGCGTATTTGTATATGTGCGCACGCGAAAAGCGAGTTATTCGAGCTATACTTGATTATTATAAAGGCAGGGAATCTCATTTGCACCCTCCCGCAGCACAGAAAAAAAATAAAATTCATGCCCTTAGGCTACCATGCAGGACAAATTTGTAAAATCTGAATATCAGTAATTACCCAGAATTTGAAAACCATCCAAAAATGCCTTTCAGTGTATGTTATATGCTAGAAATTTTTGTCTGTAGGAGACAATTCAAATAAAAATTTAACAGTCACCATAATACCACTAAAACTGAGTTCTTCGGTTCTGTACTTTGTTAAGGAAAGGTTTTCAGATAGTATTTTTTTTCTTCTAAATGTATATGACAGCCTATTTACACAATGTTAATTTTTGGCATGCAAAAGAGATACGTTATGCTTTTAAAGGGAAAGTGCACTCTGATGTCAAGTTGGTTTTAATAAAAGAAAAATGAGAGACACATATTAATGAAAGTTTGACGAAATCCACCGAAGAATAACAGATTTATGAATTTTCATAGGTTCAATTTTGTGACGTCACATGCAAACAGCTCCCCCATATGTTATGTAATATAAATTTCATAAATTGCCATGTTTTTAAAGGTTCATGATAACTGAATGTTGATTATTTTTTATACAAGCATTTATGAAATAATATTTCTGATTATATCTTGAATGCACAGGTAAAATCTTTTCAATTTTCTCAGAAAATGGCACCTTATAGAATTTATATTACGTGACAAATGGGGGGCTGCTATCATATGACGTCAGAAAATTAAAAGTCTAAATATTCATAACTCTATTCTTTGAGCGATTTTCGCCAAACCCGTATTGAAAGGTTTCTCTCATTTTTCTAAATTTTATTGAAATCAACTTGACATCAGGGTGAACTCCCCCATTAAAGAAGACATCAACATCTATATGACAAGAACACCGCCTTTCAAAATAAAGTCACCATGAATCATTCAGCAACAGTCCGGAAGTCGTTACGATCATGACGTTAAAATGTAATTAAAGATGACAAGTCACATGATCTCTGGATTTGGGTGAACTAAAGTGGGGTCAGTTCGACTTAATTGGTCATACAATAATGAGTATATTAAAGCACAAGTATAGTTTTGGTCGATCAGACACAATTGTTGTCAATCTTTCAGAAAGTATTCTATTGTCACCCTAAACATCAGAAAACAACATCAAACCTACTGAAAAATGTTTACGATGTTAAGATTAAAGGAGAGCATGTGCACTGGGAAATATCGGTCCCCCCTCCCCCGTTTGAGTAATTTCTAACAAAATGGGTGTCAGAGCGAGGAATTTTCAGAGCATTGATAGATCATATAGGTGTATCTAAAAATACACGTACACAGTCACAAACACGACCCTATAAAGGAAGTGCCCATTTTTAATCATTTTTCTCAGTACAGAGGGAAGTTGACTAATTATTACAAACGATGTTTATTACAATTGTGGAGGTCAAGCCGTCAAACTTTTGATTTAAGAGCCCTATGATAATACATGTACTTGCATCGACACCCAAGAATACAAAACTTCAGGAACTGGGAAGATTATGTATGGATAAATATCAAAACAAAACAAAACACATCCTGCAACAGTCTCTGGGGTGTTTTGGGGGTTCAAACACCCCCCCCCTTGGCAAAAGGGGGTGTTTTAGGTGTCAAACACTCCCTTTAGCGAAAGGGGGTGTTTGAAAATTTAGGAATTTTTGTTCGCCTCTCATCCCCTCAAGGGGACATTGGCCCACGCTGGGTACTGTCATGAGGAACAATGTTTCTAACTACAGGTATATAAACACAGTGTGACTTGGCTAAACTATTTCTGGATTTAGAGATGTTTGCAAATTACATAGCTTTGACCCTTGTAGGATCTACCGATGAGCGCCTGGGGAGCCAGGTGTACTATTTGAGGAACATTGAATCCCCTCCCTTTAAGGATTATTTCTGCCAAGTTTGGTCTAAAACCAATAATGCGTTTTAAAGAAGAGGGGAATGTGAAAAGTTTATGCACAACGAACGACGCGCGATGGACAAAAGGCGATGGTTGTAGCTCACTTGAACGATCGGCTCAGAAAATGTACATAGTGATGCATTTGTCAGTTTCCTGATATATATTTTAGAAAAGTCACACCAAGTTACTTCAAACAATTCTCATAATTATTTGACGTTGTTTTCTTATGGCCGTCAATACTTTGTGAAAAATTGATGACAAACGTCTGATCATTGATTATCACTCAATATACTTAACAGGGGGCAGTGACATGATTGGGAGAACCCCCCTCCCCCCCAAAAAAGTCTCTTTAACTAAGGTTGAAAGATATATCAATGGATACACCAGCCAGAGTGTATCTCCCGGCAGGAAAGATTCATCTGGAATTTGTTTACTTAAGCCGAATTAAGCATGCCCATACTACCATTTTGTTTCTCACGATCCCCGATAAAAATACATTCCATAGAACCCTACACAGCAGATTTGTCTGTCACAAGGCATTCAGATGAAAGTTATTTTGGAACGAGTCAACTTTTGATTACCAAATTTTCACATTAGAATCCTTGCACAGTTTACTTGATTCTACAATAGTTTCACCCCAAGTTGAGGACCACCCCCAATCATGTCATTTACCTTTAAGACTTTGTATTATTACTTTCCCTCGAAAATGTGGGGAATGATTGTCAAATGCCACACCTGAATCGTGTGGGAGGATACCCTTATCGGCCCGCTATACACACCACTGCATTTTAAGGGTAGTCAAATGTAGGCCCTCCTAATGCAATCATCATTTTCACGTCCGTAACTTTAATAGGATATTGACGACTTAATTAGACAACTCAGTCCCAATATTTATATATAACTTTGCTTTATTTTTAATCTGTTCAAAGGGGTTGATTCATTCCTTGGTTTCATCGAAGATTTCATGCTTTGTAGGTTCTGGCATTTTTTTTAAACCAATAAACTATAATACCTTTAAACGTATTATGCGGTGTCTTCTTGTTAACTGTCACATAATTTTCATCACTATAGCTATACAGTGTGTCTCAAAAAAATTGTGCAAGTGAAAACCGTCATCTTTGGCAATGAGAAAATACAGTTGCGACATGATGCTTACATCAACGTCAAGAACATAGTCTAAGCTTTCAAATATCGTTTGTTAGGTTAAAATGTGCTTGTGTTAATCTTGAGATATGTTAATTTAAATAAGACAGGGTAAAATCACAATTGTGCCACTTTTACTACAGTCCCTTGTAAAAGTGACACAATTGTGATTCCACCCTTTTGTTGTTTACAACATATCTCCAGATAAAAACAAGCAAATTGAACAGAACAAATGGCATGTGAAAGCTAAGACCCTGCCCTTGACGTTGATGTAAGAATCATGTCACTAGAGTATTTTCTAGTTGCCGGAGAGGGCGGTTTTTACTCGCACAATTTTTTGAGACATGCTGCAGCACGTCTCAAAAAATTGCTCAAGTGTAAAGCGCCCTCTTTGACATTTAGAAAATACTGCTGTGACAAATCGTTCAAGGGCAAAGTCTCAGCTTTCAAATGCTGTTTGTTCTTTTCAATTTGCTTGTTTTGATCTCGAGATATCTTGTAAACAACAAAACGGTGGACTCTCATGAGTTGTGTCACTTTTACGGGAAGAGGGCCTGGTACTATCATTACTGTAGTAAAAGTGGCACATTTGTTATTACACCTTTTCATTGTTAACTGAACATATCTCAGGATTAAAAGAAGCAAACTGAACAGAACAAACGGCATTTGAAAGCTAAGACTATGCCCTTGATGCTGATGTAAGCATGACGTCACAATAATGTTTTACTCATTACCAAAGAGGGCGCCTTTGACTTGCACAATTATTTTTGAGACACACTGTATGTTTTGCAGACTGCAGGATTCCGCGTCGGGGTTTTGAAGGAGTGCATCAACAGAAATTAACAGAAATATGATTTTCTAATACTTCATGTAGTGAAAATGAAAAAATGAAAATGAAATTTCCCTCTATTCAGAAATATTTTTCCCATATCATCAATCGATTATCTTTGTTAATGTTATATTTACTGTATTTAAGCCTGACACTTTTCTGTCATGAATTTATCTGTTGGTGTGTGTTTGCGTGTACAATAGACTCTCACTACAGTGCGTCTCAAAAAAAACTTTACACTTTTGAAATGGCCCCCAAATTAAAAATTATTTCGAATTTTTAGAAATTTTGTATATATTTTGAAAGCTGAAAATCTCTTCTTTCATACAACACTAAAAAGTCTGAAATTGTTGTATGCCTGAGTGAGCACTGCCCACTTTTGTAAAAGACATGAAAATCAGGTTGCGCAGGAATTGGCTATCCATTGTAACACAAGATACAAGCACTCTTTGATTATGTGTGGAGCTAGGTGGGGATTGGGATATGTAAATTAAAGATGTTAGTGACTGAAAACATGAAAGACTACGGTATTGGGGTGAAGGGGTAGTGGGGTACGGGGTAATGGGGTGGCAGGGTGGTGGGATGTGGAGGTGGTGGGTTGTGGGGTGTATATGGGGTGTGGGGTGTATATGGGGTGTTGGGGGTGGAGGGGATGTGTGGGGTGAGTTTGGGGTGGTGGGTGTGGAAAAGATGGTGGGTTTAGGTAATTCTAGCACACCCCACCACCCCTACACCCCAAATCCACCACCCCATCATCACCCCGTACCTAATTACCCCTTTACCTCAATACGGTAGTCTTTCATGTTTCCATTCACTGAGATCTTTAATTTACATATCCCAATTCCCACACATAATCAAAGAGAGCTTGTATCTTTTGTTACAATGGATAGCCAATTCCTGCGCAACCTAATGTTCATGTACGTTACAAAAGTGGGTAGTGCTCACTCAAGCATGAAACAAATTCAGACTTTTTAGTGTCATATGAAAGAAGAGATTTTCAGCTTTCCATATAAATACAAATTTTTCCAAAAATCTGAAATAATTTTTAATTTGGGGGCTATTTCAAAAGTGTAAAAATCAATTTTGAGACGCACTATATACTAGGTGTTAAAAATAATATTTGTTAATTTTGAAAATTAATAGCACAAAAACTGTACAACAGATTATACTGGCATTGAGTATAGTTACAGCATAATAGTGAACATTTTTGTTTTAGGTGGTTTGAAGACGATATCAATAATCAGTTTTATGTAATTCATGCTTTTTTTAAAAAGTTAGGGTTCAGATTTTGCTCAGTATCCAATCCCCTGTACAAAATTGAAACTGTACAGAAATCAAATGGTGTGTGTGAGGGTGTGTGTCTAGTCCCCACACAATAGCATTAGACAATGGCTATGGATAGTGAATAAAGTCTAGCAGGCTACTTACTAATGAATATTAAAGAAGCATTTGATTAGCCGGACTGTAGTGAGAGATTTGGGGCATTACCAATGTCACGTGCGGCTGTTCACCGCCATTGTCTATTGTGTGGGGAGCAAAACTACACTCTCACACACACCATTTGATTTCGTGTACAGTTTCAATTTGTACAGGGTTGTGATATTTGAGCAAAATCTGCACCCTAACTTTTTTAAACAAGCATGAATTACATTAAAGTTATTGAGTATTGTATTCAAACCACCTCGAAACAAAAAGATGGTTCACTATTCTGCCATGCTAACGTTACTCTCATGGCCAGTTAATTGTTGTACGAGTATTTTTGTGCTTATAATTTTCAAAATTTACAATATTAATTTTTAACACCGAAGCTACCAAACTCCTTGGGACCGGGAAAATTACTCCGGCAATTACTATGTTTTATCAAAATTTTTGTTTTATCAGGGTTGGAAAAACAACAAAATGCAAAGAGAAATCAAACTTAAGGACTGGAAAATTTGTTGGTTATAATCAAGTTTTATTATATCTGTGTTCTTCATAATGAGACTCCACTGTACTATTATGTCCCACCATCGACCTACTAAGGTCCATTTTCCCAGTTCCCACGTATGTAAATTTAAAGGTATTGGCTAACATTTACCACAGTTAAAAAAATCTGAGCCACATGATTCCCCATGCTACCAGTGTCTTTGATGAGGTCTAAAAATGAAGCTCTGAAAAAAAATTGTATTTCAAAATGATTATTTAGTGACTTTAAAAAAAGTGAAAATCGTAAGTTGACCAGATTCACTTGCCCATTTCCTCCCATAGACTTACTGTGTGTACACCTAGGCTATTAAAACTCGCCCCGAGTTTTAATTGTTTATTCATGCATAACTTGCAATTGGCAGTGTAACTTTCCAAACTTTTGTATTCTAGGGTGTTTATTTGTCCATTTGAACTCTACTATGTAGCTCAGATATCAAAGTATGACAAGTTTTTAAATTGAAGCTCCACAATGTTAGCCTATCACTTTAATGTTCGTTGCTCGTATTGTACATTGATTATATTCATGGCATTGCGATGTGGTCCTTTCAGCTTTTGAGCTGCTGATCAGTGGATTTAGATAATGAGGAAAGACTGTCTTATCCGATAGCAACATCTCCCAAATTAATTGTACTATCAAATATCGGTGGTGTCAAGTGTGCATGTCGGTAAGTGTGCAAACGCAGTCTACAATATGAATGTTTTTATGCGTCACTTAATTAATGACTAATTTCTGCAAGCTAACAGACGAAGAACATTTCACAACGTTGTGCAACATGTTAAAATGTCCCCCTCCCCCCTTGAGTATGATAAAGTTTGACATTAGTAGGCTTATGATGTTTTAACAGGAAACCAATACTTGGGTATAATCACAACTTTTGGCAGCAATTCTCCCTATATCGCATATAGTTAGGGACGCACTCAGATTATTGCGATTCTCTGGCGAGATTTGCCGACATGTTCGTATCCGATATCTCATTAAAAGGCGCCGTGTTTAAAAACCTCAGTGATTTCCCCTGATTTTGCAATCGCATTGTTTCATCTTATTTTTTACAGTTTGAATAAAGTCAAGAGTTCAATTCATGTACGTTGGCATGGAATATTTCTCATTAGCAGGGCAGAGCTAGTTCATACAACCATAAACAGATTAGCTTTATTAAATCAATGCCGCCGTTTTCGTACCGAGTCGGACAGGAAGGTAAAAAGACTGTAAAAAGTCCAGGATGTGATCTGCCATCGGCAAATGTTGGGTATTTGCGATACCCCCGCATTTTTTATATGCCTTCTTCCCGTAAGGGGGCCGTATAGGCATTACGTTTTCGGAATTTCCATCCGTGTGTCCGTGCGTCTGCACTTCCTTGTGAACAAGATTACTGAAGTGCCGCGGGAGGGATCTTAACGAAACCTACACCGAAGGATGGAACATTGGGCAATGATGAAATCATTAGATTTCCGGCCAAATTCATCAAGGGTCAAAGGTCAAAGGACATTGTCCCTAAATGCTATTTTCTGTCTGTGACTCCAGTTAGAAATGCTCATTTTTAAGATTATTTGGTAATTAGGTATAAACACAAAGGACCAAGAATTTGGTAGAGTCAAAGGGATCAAAGATCTAGCTGAAGGGTCAAAGGTCAATGGACTTTGTCCTCCAAATGCTATTTCCGCATACATGTATAATTTCAGTTAGGAATGCTCAGGTTATGTTCAAGTTGGTAATTAGGTGCAAACACACAAAAAAATGTGATAGAGGCAAAGGGGTCAGAGGTCAATGAACTTTGTTCCAAAATACCATTTCTACCATAGCTTCAGTTAGGATTGTTCAATTTTGATGTGATTTGGCAAATAAATGTAAATACAAAAACAAATTGTTTTTTTAAAGTAAATTGAGTAAAGGTCAAGGGTCAAAAGTCAATGGACTTTGCTCCTAATTGCCATATTCTGCCTGTAACATCATTTAGGAATGGCCGATATCAATTTTATTGAGTGAATTGGTCTGGACAGTGGGCGGAGGCATACACATCGACTGTGTGTGGTCAAATTGCTCTAGTTTCATACTTGTCTCTTTTATCAAATGACACCAAAATTGGCTCACGGTTTATGCTACTATGGGCAGAAATCACTTGTGCGAGAAAGTACAAAATAAAGCATGAACTGTACTTATTCCTACGTGGTCAGCAAAGTTGAGAATTGTGGAAAGGCTTAGAATTACCATATTCTGATTATTTTATGAAAGTTCATCAAAGAACATGGTTCTTGTATGCTATCACCATTTCGTGTTTGGATGAGCTGCATGTTTTACTGTGAATTTTGTTCAATAATATGAAAATTTAACCTTTTCATAACTCTCAAGTTGCTGATACAAGTCAGAACAAAAACACCCATATTTGTCAAGACCAGTCCTTCACACAAGTGACTTTTGTCAATTGAAGCATACAGTATCATCCAATGTTTTGGTGTCAGTTGATAAACATGTTTAGGTTTTGCTATTCATGGGTATGAAAATGTCCTGAAAATATTTTAAAATATTTGTGAAATGTTTTCAGACTTTCTTGGGGGAGGGTGTGGCACATTGTATTTGTGGGAGCTAATTTATGCAGGGTTTTAAATGTTAGCAGCAGAAATTAATGAATACAGAACCGTCACGAAAACCAGTATAATCTGATTAAAACTAGTCTAATATGACTAACAGTTTGGAGCATCTCTAATCAAGTTAGTTGCTGCATCCGGGACACGTTGTAACCTTGCCATAATTATTTGTAGCCATCACACCATGCATCAAACTATCATACAATAAATGAAAATAAAAATGGGCTGATAAAACTTTCTGGTGAGAACAATCCCTGGAATTTATTTTGAAATTTACATTTTGGATATAGTACACACAATTTTATGTATAAATACGAATTAATTTGTGTATTTCTAGAGTGATGAATGTAACAACACAATTTAGATGCAATATGTTGGAAGATGTCTAGTTCATGGATTGATGACTTGAGAAAAAAAATCTGTTTATATTTTCTCAAACCTCGTAAGCACACTTCAGTATTGGTTTCGTTTTCAGCTACTATGACATTGGCACAAACTAAAATATCTTACATTCATTCAAAACCACGTACACTGCTTTTATATTGCACTTAAAAATAACAATATTATCAAGAGTTGTAAAAATTTTGGTTTGGTAGCTTATTTGTGTAACTTGAGTAATATCACATTTTGAGTAAGACTGAATTGTTTCTAGAAAAAATCCTCTTACGTAAGAGAAGTAATGAGTGAAAGATTATTCAGAGAGGTGAAATGTGATGTGAAAGATTTATTCATAAGATTCTCTTTGTATTTTCAAGATCATAAATGCTGATTTATAAATTTAACAAACATGTAAAAAATTTTTTTAATAAATTAGAGAGCATTATATGAATAAATCTTATACATCACAAGAGAAATGTTCAAATATACAATATCCTGTCTCAGGATTTTTATCTTATGGATAGAAGGAGTATCTTGACACATCATGGATTTTTTCATATATCTGAAGATATTCAACTATCAATATTTTATTGAGAATATTTAACATAGTTTTTGTTGTATATGAAATTACTATATTCAGTGCTTTATTTCAAATTAATATTCAATGGCAGAATTATTTGCATTGACATTTCACTTCCATAAGCCTACACCTATGATTACACCTACACTGGTAGGGCATTCTACAGCCTCCCCAATTTAATTCTATTTTTCTATTTATGAAATATTTCTCTTTGTGAGATGAAGGTAAAGCAGACACTGAGCATTGTCAGTCATGACAATTGTAACCTGCTCATCAATACCAGATATCTAGAAATATATGTGTAGTACACAAGATATTTCCAGAAGGATGGCACAAATGGGTGATTCCATACTTGAAACTTTAGGCATTTTCACAAACTTGTTCTATTTTCGCACAAAATGGGACATGAATGATTGTTTCATGGTAACATCATAGTTTTGGCAGAAGCCACTACCATGTAGTTAATTATTTATTCTTAGTGAAACGGAAGGAAAATAGTCATGTGTCATACTGGACATCTTTGCATCCCATACAACATTCAACATTTTTGCCTCTCTTTCACTTGAAAAAAAAAAGAATTCACTCCAGTTAACCATTTGAACATTTTACTTTTCCAGAGTACAACATAATGAAAATGAGAGGTTTTGTGAAGTATGATCTGAAAAGTGGAAAAGACAATGTTAAAATTTCAAAAATTGTTGGTACAGAATTGCCCTAATACTGTTTAACTTGAAAATTCTACATGATGGCATAATTTTGTCTGTCTTTCGATCTCAAATATTGATATATTCCACATTAAAAGTGATCATGTACTAACACACTGCTTTCCAAAATAAAGATGGCAAAGAAAGGTATCTGCAGCATCAGTTGATTGAGTTTCTGTAGGATTTATGGTCCACTTTCAAGGCTATCCACATCAATGGACTGAATACAAATTGTACCATTTCTTTATTTCACTTGGCACTAAAAAATAAGTTAATATGTTAAGTCTTTGTACTTATAAATATATTTCAGCCTCCTTGTTTGCCAGTCTGAAAACTGACTTGGAATGTAATTAAATAATGACTAATTTCTGGGTTATCTTCATTTGGTTTTAAATTATTTGGAATTGACAATCCTCTTGGCTTGTCGCTCTTCATGTCGACAGCGTTTCAGTTTGATGTCCTGACGTTTGATTAACCCTGCCATCTCTGAAGATATACATGTATATGGAAGATGAACAAAAAGAAGGATTAATCAAATTATTTGTGAGCAAACTATGATTCAAAATATACATCCTTGTTTACAAACCAATTACCAATTACAGTTAATGTGCTCAGTAGGAAATATAATGGTACTATTATGTGTAAGCACTTGTTTTTTCATTCAGCATTGGCATGTTGTGAATTTGTCAAATATTCTTCAGTCATTATGTGTTGTGAAGATTCATACATTCCCTTCTGCCCTCATCTGCAAAATGAAACCGCAGGGTTTTGATTAGAAAGAAAATATCCATAAACATGTCACCGGTAATTTATAACATTGAGTTGCGGTTTGGGATCTGCCGCTAAGCGGTAAGTCACCGCAGTTTGTCATATTTATGTTTATGTCTGTGTTCATATTCATGTTGTTTATTAAATTGATTAAAATATGACATTTGTGTGTTCATATAATACTATTTGGTATTGATTACAAAACATAGACACCACATCAGCCAAGCTCAAATCAAGATATCACCAGATGTGATATTTTGCTAATGTGATAAAATATCAGTCGATCTGATCTCTGATGCATAATATTCAATACTTGCATTAGATAAGCTTGAGATATTTTCACCAAGTAAATTTCTTATCACTTGCATACCTTTATTCCCTTTTTGGAGTTGACTTCCCATATGTGAAAGGGCTGCAAGTTTCTCCTGCAGGCTTCTGAGGTTGTTGGTGCGAACAGGGTTCCCTGTCCTTAGTGATGATAGACCTGGAGAAGGGTGCAGTCATACAATTATGTTTACAGACACTAGTTAAAGGGCAGTGAAAAAAAATGTCTCACAAACTAAATGAGGTGAAACGTCTACCAAAATATACACTGGCTAGAGTGTACATTCCGGCTGGAAGGATTTGTCTTGAATTTTTGAAATTTTCTTTTGGCAGCACTGTGTCCTAAATTGAGGACTATTTCCAATCTTGGCATTTCCCTTTGACACTGTGGAAGCACCATTTAAAAATTGTCAAACTTTGACATCTGACCCACACGATACACAATGACTACACAAACAAATAATGAATCCCAGCTCATGAAAGAAACACTTTTTTTTTGGGGGGGGGGGTAGAAATAATAAAGTATCTGTTTGAAGGGTTATACCAAATATATAGGTATTTAGGATTACAAATTAATTTTCTCAAAATGGCTGCACAACTTACCACATCCTATCATGTAATACAACCAGAATCAAAATCGTTAGAAAAATGATAAAAAAGTTGTCTTTGGGTAAAGTTTCAAAAATCCTGAATAAATTTGCATAATTACTGAATTTCAAAATTATGTGAAGTTGTGAAGACCCTAAAAAGCCCTATCACATGAAACAAACAGAATCAAAATCCACTAAGGAATAAAGGAGAAACATCATTTTCAGTAATAATTTTGAATAAATCCAAACTACCAGGACAACTTACTTGAATCAGAAGTGACTGTTGTAAAGGAACCTTCATCATCACTAATGATGAGCTCCTTAGCAGCGTTCTCATCACCAAAGCCTCGATCTTCTACGTGGACATTCTGTTTTGGCGCCATGCCCCTTACGTCCTCCCGTAGATAGTCCCCAACCCTGGTGGCCAAGTCATCGGAGGTAGGTATTTGCACCCTCAGCGGAGTAGAGACGCTAGTTCCTTGGGGGGCGTGGTGGGGTAGCACATGCTGCAGGGAGGGGTGGTATACCCCATTGTGTACCCCCAGGAGGTTGGCAACGGGGGAGGGCGGAGCGTGGAGGTTCAGATCTCGCTGGGGACGCTGCTGACTGTACCGGTGGTTGGCGGGCCTCGATGGCTGGCTCACTGACTCGTTGATCTTGTAAGGGGAGGAGGCGAGGAGTGGGGGATCCATGACATCTGTAAGGGATGGAATGAAAAAATATATCACTATATCAACATTCATGATGTGTAACCTGAGAAATTCATGTGAGCCCAAATCTGCAGACAAAAGTTCAAGCAGAGATTTAATTACATTTTCTCTCCATTGTTACAAAACACTTTAAAGGGAAATAGTAAGATGGAAAGTACAGCTGTAGTCCTCAATTTACAACACAACGCTCCCAGACTCAAGTATACTGTTTAAATTTTCTGATGTGCAAATTTCATAGTCCTACATGTAATCTTTCTTGTGCAATTATTATCAGGAAATGCAGTGACAGTGAAATTTGTGTAGCATTCTATGGGATCAATTTCCATCAGGGCCGGATATTAATTCAATACTGGTAAATTAATGCTTGCTTCTCCTTAAGTAAACAACTTCAAGACAAATCTTTCCAGCCTGAATATACACTCCAGCCAGCGCATATATTGGTATATGTTTCAACTCATTTGATTCCTGAGACATTTTTTTTTTACTTCTCCTTATCATAATCACTGCCCTTTGATACACATGTTTGTATTATCCATTTTGTTAATACTCTGAATTCATTTTCACTGGCCAAAAAGAATTTCCCTTTATCACAGGCACATTGTCACAATTTTCCATCCTTTTTTTCCAGAAAAGCCTAAAGTAAGCACTAAGAATTATTTCCCGAAACTGAATTGAAAAACATTTCTTTGCCATAAAGTTAGCTTTACTTACTTTATTATTTCTACAAAGACACAAATTTTACATTTGCTTGGGAAAACAGATGAGCCCATCAAAATGAAACAGTTGTCACAAAGACAGACTTTGTCTTGTGTAATATGAAATTATAAACCTAAAAGACAAAAAATACATTACCGAGTCAGCTATACTTTGTAGATACATGTATGAGAAAACACATTATTAGCTACTGATCACCAACCTTTAGTTTTAGTGGCAGGAGCATTATAGTTTACAACCGGAGCAGACTGAGTGTCTCTTGCAGGAATCGAAGGTCCTCTGAATTTCTTCGCATCACGATTCTCTTTGGTCTTCCTGAAGGCATCATCTTCTTCTGTATTTGGTTTTTGCCTGCATGAGAAATAATTGACACCATATGAATTTCTTTCAGTTGTGTTTCATGATTACATGTATTTATAAGATTATAAATTGCTACAATTATATTTCAAAATAGCTGCTTCAGATGTCTACAGCCTTGCTCATATGCTTGTTATTGCTTTCAACAAAGTCTTCTTTCCTTTATTTTTAATCATGGGGAGCCTCAGGGTAATTTTCTTGGGTTGCATGTGTAAACAAACACATTTATTCATCCCAATCAACAAGATCCTGCTCCAGTATGTCTTGGTAGTGTGTCCTTGGCTACAGGTTCACATCGTCGTGGCTTTTACGAACCGCCAAACAGTTGTTTTGGGGTCAAATTTTCGATTTTGAGTTTTCATCGTATTATGAAAGTACATAATATAAACTATCATGTCCCAAATTTTCAGACAGTGAAAATGTTTACTTTTTGAAATATACGAGTTTAAAAACACCCCTTTCGTCACAAATTGTTTATTGGTTCGTAAAACAGGGGCGCAAGCGACGAACAGTACACAGAGGTATACGCGCACTGGATAGGCGCGGGTTTTACGAACCGATAAACAATTTGGTGCGAGCGACAAACAGTACACAAAGGTATGCGCGCACGTGGTGGCGCGGGTTTTACGAACCGTCGAACAATTCAACGCAAAAATTGTTCGTCCATAGGCAATACACGCAACGATGGCGA
>JZLH01S0171665.1:2962-13307 GCA_001188425.1 Eucidaris tribuloides | reverse complement strand
GGATAAATTCCGCTTTACACCTTTATGCTGTACCACAACTGTTTCCTCTAAAACATGCCAGTAGAAAGGTTATCACAGAGTAAAACAAGCATGCCCTATCTGGAGTATTCGTTGTCCACAGCCAACTTTGAAATTAAGTAGGTTTCATAATGCACAGAGTAAACAGTTAACCCTATTTTAACTGGGCTGATTTCAGAGACCAGAGTTTTTACTGCCGGGCTGGGGGTTCAATTTGGACCCCCCTTCAGATCTCGTGCCGCGATTGCGCGATCGCTGCGAAAATTTGCATCGCGCATAGCAGCGGGTATGTAAACAGCTACACGAACGTATAGTAGAAAATTACAAAAAATAACAAATTATCGTCTCCTATTTTTTACACGAAGTTACATTATGCAAAATAAGTGACATAACAATTGTTTTCGCAATATAACCTTTACTATAAATAGCTAGTAGAATACTAATTTTTGCGTGAAAATATTCATCTCTGAGCATTGTTAACAATTATCTACAAAAAATTTGCCGAATTGAGAACTAATTTCTTATGTTATTTTATTGTTTTGAATTTCTTAGCGTATTCTTTGTTTTCTTTGACCCTTCTCGTTTTTCTATTGTTTTTTCAATGAAATGTTGTGTGGGGACACATGTGCAATCAATAACAGGACATAAAATTAATCATATTCACCGGTAAAAAGCAAATATATAATCATATCATTTTCATAGTTTTTGGCTGAAAACACTCATCTTTTCATGGATTTTGGGTTGACATGCCATTGTTATAAACAGTCATGCACGCATCAGTACTGTTATGTCGATTTTCGATCGTAAAACCGCGTCTCAAAAAGGTATGCGCAAGATTAGAAAGTGGAAAAAGTAATGAGCGACTGCCGCCTAAAAAAGAATGATGCCACGGCGGCGATCGGATTGCGAATTTGTCTGAAGGGCGGGGGGGGGGGGGGGGGGGGTCACAATTGGCCCCCCCCCCCAACGTTAACACTAGCGATTAAAGCCACAGAACAATGACACCAAGTTTAAAAAAAAAAAAAAAAAAAAAAAACAAAAAAAAAAAAAAAAAAAAAACAACAAAATATTTGGCTCCTAATTCTCCAATCGCTCTCAAGTGCTTGATGTGGCGCTCTAAATTTAACTGCAGCCTTGCAACAACACCTAGTATTTCAAAGATCCTGATTTAGTCGCTTTAGAAATAGCAAACACGTCCAATGCCATCCGGCATCCGCCAACATCCATATATCCGAAGTTCATCTGTGGTACCAATTTTTACTGATATGAAAGATTAAATTTGAGTGTCCGCGGCAAGGAACATGAATATTAAGAAAAATTCCGAGGCGAGGAAAATATTAGTTTCATGCCCTGAAGGACATGAAAAAAAAAAATAATTGAATATAAAAAAAAATAATAATAACTACATGATTTATTATATGCTTGATCCCGGCATCCCTCTCCGGGGGCTCTCATACTTATTTTTTGTGCTCTAAAAAAAGCACATCCTGATAGTAAGTGGAACAAATTAATAGCGTACTTGATATGAATAAGAACTGAAGATAATTTCTTGTATATTTTTTGGAATAAATTGAATAAATTACCGTAATCTAATTAATGAAGCAACACGTTCAAAAAATTCTGGGGTATAAGTTAGCTGGCTACCAAGCTTACGCGTCTACCAGATAAAGCAAACTACATCTAAAATGGTTGAGAACATGAATGAGAAGAAGAATTTTCTTTAATTCTTTATTTATATTGTGATTTGACATGAATATGCATAATTAGATTAATTTAAATTTGCGCATAATTGATAACTTTCACAATTTTTGTGGTAGCACAGTCTGGAAGCCCCCATAGCCCCTATCAGATCAAACAAACAGAATGAAAATCGCCGTCAAAAATCTGCGGAAAAAGAACGCAATTTTGTTAATATTTGGGGATAAATTTGCCGCGGTGCGGTGCTTCATAAATACATAATTAATTAATGCGAGATATATTCAAAATTCTGGGTTAGAAGTTTAATGTCCATACTCCCAGTCCCTACCAAATAAAGCAATCAAATCAAATCGGTTGAGAAATGTAAGTGAGAATGAAGCTTTTTTTTGTGATTTTTCGTAATAAATTTGCATTGAATTAAAAAATATATATGAATTTCATGATTTTGTGTACAAGTTATTGCGAATCCTCTCCACTAGCCCTATCATATGAAACAATCAGAATTCAAAATCGGTTTGAGAAATGACAAAGAAGAAGCATTTCATATAACTGTGACGGCGCTGGACTGGTCGGACGCGGACGCCACGCCAGCTTGGCATAAGTCATCGGAGCCCTTCGGGCCGCATGAGCTAAAAAGTGAAAATCTACAAGCACTCAAGTGACCGGATTCACCTGCCCATTTCTCCATAGACTCCTGTGTGTAGATCTAGGCTATTTATCCTCCACCAGGAGTGAAATTGTTCTTAGTTCATGCATATCTTGCCCATGGCAGCATAACTTTCAAAACTTTTGTATATTCCAGGGTGGTCTTATATTGTCCAGTTGTAACACTAATACGTGGCTTAATATCAAAGTTTGACAACTTTTTTTTTTTAAATTGAGTCTCCACAATGTTTTAGCTTTCACTTCTAAAAGAAACTCTCACCTGTTTCTCCACTTCTCCTTGCGACGAGGTATTCTATGATCTACCACTGCGGAACTGGTGTCTACATACGTTTTCTCTCGTTAATGCCTGCCATGCGCCTGTACACTAAGCTGACTGTAAAGATAGTGGGCGGCAACATTCCCGGCAGCAGATTTCTTGATTCCAGAGCGTCACTTTAGTCACGGTGGTCGTGGGATTCCGTGTTCTGCGGCTTCGTGCAGCCGGGGGTGACGTGCTTGTCGGACATTCGGTTTGCGCTTCTTCGCAGCCACTTGCAGCGGGCCAGTTGGAGGCCAGTAGGCCGTCTGAAGTGCCTTCAAATATACTGTGTAATAAATAAATAAAATAACAGAATATAGGGGGCAGAAAAAACAAATAAACAAGAAGGATAACAAATACAGATTTAAAGTAAAATATACTATAGTGGAACTTGGATGGAGCACTCATTATTGAAACCATTTTGTGAAAAGATATGCGAAGTATACACTTGGTGGTAGCTATATGCAAAGATTATGTGTTTAACTGTTCATGCATCAATACTGGGATGGTAACTGGTTAAACAAACCCCCAAAACTATTGTATATTTACGATTTTATCACTACAGCACAGAAAAAACACTTGGTTTTTTTTGGATAAGTGAAATTTGAAGTCAAAATTTTACCTAAGTATCTACGAACAGAGAAGGATACAACCCAAAGTTTGCATATTTTCCAGCATTTGGAGATCTGCTCGTTTGCTTCATCTCCTGTACAATCCATGACCACATTTTGAAATCAGGTCTGAGGGAGCGCATTTGAAAACTAAACAAAACACACCAAGTACAGTTACACAGGCCCATAACACAACAGCTTACCTTCATTTCTAATTGGTGTTGGAGTTTGACTTTTGCAATGGCTTGCTCCTGTTCTTCAATTATCCTCTGTGCATCGGTGTGTTTCAAGGCAGCCTTGAATAGAGGAAGAGTATGAAACACATAATCGGCCAAAGCATTCTACCAATTATGAAGCGCCAGTACATACTTTAATAATAGTGACATTTAATAATGTGCCCAAATCCACATAATTAGGAGCTCATGGTGCATATACATAAAGTTACACAGGAAAATATAATGCACTTGGAAAAAAATAGAGCACTGCCATTCATAGTTTAAAAGCAATTTTCATGACTGAAGTGTCCAAAATCTAAATTGAATTATGGAGGTAGTCATTTTTATTCATTTTAGTAATTTGTTCCACAGATGTGGTCCAGTGGATATAAAGATCCTTAACCACATAATCTTTTGACAACAGTGTAAAGAAATCAGTTCCTGGAACAAAGAGGCTGGTAGGGTTGATGAAGTTTGAACAGTTCAGTTAAATATACTCGGGCAATTTCATGAATACAATGGTACATAAAAATACAATCCTTTGATTTTAGTATGACACAGTCATATGTTCATTCCATCCAAAATAATCTAAAGATGAGTTGGTCTTCAGTGTATAACAGAAACTCATATTTCTGATACATGGGCTTTGTTTATTTTTGCCCTAACCCCCACTTTGTATTAACAGTACCAAACTTGACAAAGTTTATTTTCTGGAAATTTAATTTTGAGAATCTCCTTGAGAAATGTATCATTACAGTATCAGAACAACTCCCCAGAAGAAAACTCCCCAGAGGACGACTCTCCTGGAGGATGGCTACTTCAGAAGACAGCTCCCCTAGAGGACCACTCCCATGAGGACAACTCAGCTTTTTAAAACCGGAAACATTCTCAAACTCCTCGGGGGGAGGGGGGGGGGAAATGTCCTCCAAGAGGGTATTCCTGAAAATTCCTGGAACTGATCATTACCTTTTCCAAAGCCGTCTCCAGCTTGGAGACCATGTCCTTGTGGGAGTCCCTCCGCACTGCCATGCCCCTCAGCTTGGTCTGGAGCCGCTCCATCTGCTCCTTCATCTTCCTGACCTGCTCCTCCAGGAGCTCTTTCTCTGCCGCTATCATGGATCTCTCCTGGAGCACAAAAAGAAGTAGTTCATATTTATTTATTTATCTATTATTTATTTATATATTATATTGATCTACTAAGTCTTCTTTAAACAGGGTGGCCCCATCAGTGGTCGGGCACTGTTCTTCCTGCGGCCCTGTTTACATACTAACACCAATTGTCAGAATTACAATACATTAATCTAAACCAAACATAACACATGATCAAAAAACACCTAACTTTTCAATAAAATAGTGCAAGACCTCACACGTACAAAACAATACAAAAATACAACAAGAAATCACATAAACAGTTATGTGAGTATGGGATAAGATTTGTGAGGTGAAACAAAGGAAAACAGAGTCATTTCTGGACAGCCCTAAATGTTTTTCACAGTCATTTGAAACAGAATTTGAATTTATAAATTTATTAAGTGCATAAGTTATTTTATACAACACACTTATTTGGGAAGGGAATTGCTTTACTGATCCAATCAAAACGAAGGACACTGGAGTCATAATATAAGACATCTGATGACCTATGATTCTGTGAAGGATTAAACTGCAGTATTTTTGCAGTTGAAACTGCTATGAAATTACATAAATGTGAATTTACTCGTTCAACTCATTACATATTCAACAATTAATAAGAAATCATGAAAAGGGACGGCAAACATTTGTTTAGATACTATCTTTCTGATGTACAAATCTGAAACCCTCAAAAAATTCATGTGCTCTTTTGTCTAACTGCCTGGTTAACAGTTGCGGAGTAGCACATAACTTTTCGGTGGCTTCGAGCAGTCCTATTTACAACTCTATGGATTGACTTCTTACCTTGCTGGCTGCACTTAGACTCTCCTCCAGCCAGTGGGTCCTGTTCTGTAGAGAATCTATCTGGCTCCTTTTGGTCAACAATTCTTTCTGGAGGTTCTCGACCACATCGACAGCTGTTGGAGGGAGCAAGAAGAAATGTAGGTATCATTATTTAAACTGTTGAGGCTAAGAACAAGATATCTGAGGCTGGGGTCTATGGAGAATGTGTGTTATGTGGAAATCAAACTGTCTCACATGGGTTAAAACAAGACAGGGTATCCTTTTGCAGACTTCCAGAAACACAACAAAACACCTGTTTACCCCGCACGCTTCTTGTGAAGCCCACATCTGTGAATGTTGAAAATCAATGATTAGATCAGGGGTTCTCAAATAGCGGCGCGCGCGCCACTTTTGGCGCATCGAGCCTTCCGAAGTGGCGCATGGAAGCCGCTGTGATAAAAACGATAAATTGTGTAGTTTCTTTGAATTTGTATTTCGGTAATTTACATTAATTAGAGCCATTTTGGGACACTTAAAATGCCTCATATCTAAGAACTTCGGGGGGTGGGGGAAGGGATCCGCCCCCTCGACCCCCGCCAGGGGCCCTTTTGCGGGCCCCTGGACCCTCGCTCTGCTCGCAGTGATACAAAGTGTTTCTTTTGTTTGCAGTATTTAGTACTTTTTTTCAGGTGCAAATACTTGTGATTTTGAGCTAAGTGCCTCAAAATGCACTTTTTGGGTGGGATCACTTTATGCACACTTCTGTTGAAAATAGATAAAAATACCTTTTTACAAGCCAAAATACCTTTCTTTAGACTAAAAGTATTTTTTTATTCGTAAGAGCTTGGCATATCTGCGCTCGCTTCCCATGTTGTACATAGTGGCGCATTATAAATTCTCGATAACAAATTTGGCGCTTCAATAAAAATAATTGAGAACCACTGGATTAGATAATAATGCATAATCATTTTTGCAATGAACCTCAACGGTTTTGTTTTATTTTATCCATTTTTTTAGTGTCTCAGTTGTGACAATTTAATGATTGCTCACTAATTTGGCAGCACACAAATCACCACCTATTCCTTTTTTTTTTGAGCCACAAAAGCTGCATGCTGAGTCGGCAATTACTGTAACAAGCTTTCACCAACCTGCACCAATCAGAGATGCTACCATTAAAAACAGTTTTGCAATTTTACCTACATTTCTATGAATTTGAATTAGCAAAATGTTTCCATTTGAGTCAAGCTGCAGGAATTACAAATATCTGTAGTAATTCCACTGAATGTAATCTACTTCACATGTTTGGTGATAAAAACTAGCATTTCAAGGAAATGTCATCACCTTAATCAACCCTACTTTTTACAATGGTCTCTACCATATAATTCTATTAATAGGTATATAAGGTATAGGTATAGGTATATAAGCACAGACCCTGTTACCATATCTCAGAATGTAGACATTGCTTTGTCCTCGCATAGCGGGGGGGCGGGGGGGGGGGGGGGGCGATACGTATCTCATTTGCATTGTCCAGGACAGCTAGCTATTTTGATTGCACCATCTTTTGTAGTGCTATAGAAATCCCCAGTTTTGATGCGCATCATGTACTCGAACCAAACAGGTCTACAGATCTAACCATTAAATCCCCCAAAACAAGTGGCCTTATTCTCCCTGACCTTTGGCATCGGCCGACTTTGTTGCCCGGAGAGCCTCCAAGGTCAACTGAAGGTCATGCTCCAGGGCTTGTATCCTCAGCTGGAGCTGGCTGCTGGTCTTGTCTCGACTTGTCTCCATCTCAAGACATCTTGTTTCCAGCGTCTCCCTCTCGATGGTGAGGTGGGAGACCTACAGGTAGATAGAAATGAAAGGGCATTGACATGATTAGGACAAGTAAAAAACTATCAGAACTAAATGAGGTGAAACATATGAATATATATACACTGACTAAGGTGTATATTCAGGTTGGAAGGATTTGTCTTGAATTTGTTTACTTGAGGAGAAACAAGCATTAATTCACCAGTATTTAATAAATGTCCAGCCCTGATAGAAAGTGATTCCATAGAATACTACAAAACAAATTTACCTGTCACAGCATTTTCTGATAATAATTTCATAACAAAAAGGAAATGTATGACTTCACAATTTTCACAGCAGAAACTTTAAACAATATACTTGATTCTGGGAGCATTGTGTCCAAAATTAAGAATTACTTCTAATATTACCATTCCCTTCAAGTCCTTTAAATATTAGACCAAACATGGTTCTGATCAAAGTCAGGATTCCTAGCATTTTATGAAAACTAAATTTCATTATTGTTACTCCCCAAATATTTTTCCTCATGAAGGTTCAAAATTCCAGGATAATTACATTGCTCCATTTCTAGTTTGAAATGCATTCTATGCACTAAAATGCTCCACTGCCACTCATCCATGAGATACACTAATTGGACACAAGACAAAACTCTTTTCTATTTGGCACAATAAAATTACCTGAATTTTCCCTGACTGAAGAAAGAGGTTATCATATTCCAAGTTTTCCCTCATTTTCCATGACTATAGATATATACAGATTGGTCATTTACACTTACAGCCAAAATATACTTTTGGACGATCAGACAAAATTTTCATCAGTCTTTCATGCAGTAGAGTTTTGACATGCCAAACTTCAGAAAATAATGCAAAACCTACAGAAAATTGTTTAGAATTACATATTGCAAGTTTTCAATAATCAGCGATCAGATATCACTATGTACATTTCTCATGGCAAAAACGTTGCTCCCCAACTTTTTTTAATATTAATATCTCAAATATGAAAGCATTTCAAAGTGTGTGATTTTTGCAGAATTAATAGATGAATAAAGAAAACACAATACAAGAAAATTCCATTTTTTGCCATTTACCAAAACTATACACTGCCTGAAACCAAATTATTCAGACAGTGTTTAGACTGAGTAATATATGCATCATATTAAACCTAAAGAATTCAAAGAGGGTACCTAGTAGGCAACAAATCAACAAATTATGACAACATCCAGATCTATTAATGTAAATACATTAACCTCTTGAAGACGATTTGAGTTTGACACCTCAGGATGAGTGCATTTGCAACCAGTCCTAAACAGATAAAAAATGATATGTTCCACATTGATTAATTGATTTATTCCTTACATTTCATACATTACATTGATATTTATTCATTTCTTTCAATACCTTTTCCTGTGCACTCTTGAGTTCCTCTAGCAACCCCTCCTTGCCCCCAATCACCCCTTCAATCTCATTATTCTTCTCCTCCAAGGCATCAGTCACCGTCTTATACTCCGCCTCCAGCGACTGCAACCTCTTCTCCCTGACCTTCAACTTCCTGGTCAGGTCATCCCTGGCACCTTTGACCTCTAGCAGTTCCTTAGTCTTCTCATCCAGGAGTTTGATCAGTCCCTCCCTCTCTTGCCTGGCCTCCGAGTTGGTCCTCTCGTTCGACTCAACGACCTGGGAGAGGGTAATCCTCTCGTGATGGAATCCCTCCAGCTGATGCTCTTTCTCGGCCACCTGCGTCTGCAATCTGTTTCGGAGACTGGTCACTGAGTCTAGTTCTCTGTTGCGGTCCTCACACAGCTTCACATAGTGATCCCGCTCCTGAGTAACGATTTCCAACCCTTTAGTCTTGTCCTCCAGTTGTTTTGCGAGTTGTTCTCTTTCGCTTTGCACTGATTCCAGTTTGGCCGTGGTCTCCTCCAGCCCGGAGCTGAGTCTATCTCTGTTTTGATGGGACTGCTCAAATTCGGCTGTTTTCTTCGCCATTTCCAAGGACAGTTTACTGTTCTCGGCTTTTAGCGATTCGATTTCGGCAAGAAGCTGGCTAGCCTTGTCCACAGCCTTCTTCTGCTCCTCGCACTGCACTTCAAAAATCTGTTGACAAAGAAAATGGACAACATTACAATTATACCTGTTGATAGGTTTAGGGTCACTGTTTCCAAGTCTATATTCTCCAAAATATAGAATCCCATAAAGGGATCAATATAGTTCAAAAAGGACAATTTTACACTGACTACTTCACACACAGCAATTTCCAATCTATTGAAATTCCCCTCCCTTTTTTTCTGATTCATTCTTTAAAACCACATAACCTTTGTTTGGACTATGGAGTTGTTGATCAAATAAAGACAGCACTCATAATTCCTAACCATTTCTACACTACAGGGAATTCCTAACCATTTCTACACTACAGGGAGAATATCTCAACCAAAGTAGTTTTGTATTTTGTTGAGGTGATAAAAAAGAGTGGATTTCATTTTGTTTAAAAGTGTTAAAGGGTACCAACACCCTGAAAATCAAGTTTGTGTACAGCTAGAATACACAACAAATAACCACTAGACAGATGTCATAGCTCGGGAAGTGATCATATTTTGATAATAATAGTCATAACATTTTGGAACTCAGTTCCGCGCGTTCAATCTCAGTTCCGTAAACGCCGGTTATATGCGTGCGCGTTCTGGCTATACGCCTACGTTTTTACCAAAACTATCGGAGTTCATGATCGATCTGTGTGTACACAATACTCCACACCGTGTCGCATTCCTGATCAAAAAAACGTTGCTAAGTGTGAGACGTTTCGGTCGCAAACAGCGACCGTTTCAAGGGTCGAGACTCCGCCAAAAGTGCGAACGCAATTGATTGTCAGTCGGCTCACTTGAGAAACTCACGTGCACTTGCACAGGCTCAACTCGGCTGTCGAGCTTACAGCAAGGCAATTGCCGCGGGTATTGAACATAAAATGGGTGAAGATCGAAAGCCTGTATTGAGGGATGATGATATAACATAGTTTTGGCATGAAAACATTTTTTTATGCCTATAATATGCTTCCTGCATCTAAATGCCACAATCCCAGGCTATGGATTATTATTTGGAGGAAAGTCGCTCAAACTTAGTATTTGT
>JZLH01S0171631.1:31233-44870 GCA_001188425.1 Eucidaris tribuloides | reverse complement strand
TTAATGATATCCAGGCCATGCGCCAAGTAGGGCATCATCCGGATGCCGACCAGTTTCGAATTCACCCACCCAGTGACCGACTCATCTCCCAGCGGCAAGCCGTTCATCACCAGCGGCTTTGACTTTTATAACTAAATTGTTCGACAGCAACACTCGATTAGGTCAATTAGCTGAACGGCCGGCGCCCGCCCGACACCGGGTGTTTTGGGCAGTGAGTGAAATCGAGCAGGCTGCCGCTAGAATTTTAACTGCGTGCTATAACTTCAGCGGCGACTGACGATGCCTAAAATCAGCAGTGCCTGGGCGGCTGACTTCGTCGACTGGACAAAATTGGCTAAAAGATAAAAAATCACCGCCCGACTGCCAAGCAGGCCAATTTGTATTTTTGTGACCACAGCATAACAGTCCTCAAATGGACAAATAAACACCACGGAATACAAAAATTTAGGCAGTTATGTTGTCACTAACAAAAATATACATACATGGTGAAGGAAAAAGTGTATGACCCAGCATTCTATGGGGAAAACTGGAATGGTTGCTCATTTGAGGTTCCCAGCATTTCAAGAAAACAAAATTCCCTGATTTTTCCCTGATGAAGTCTCAAAATTCCATGATAATTATTTCAACTCATTTCCAGTTTCACATGTTTTCTATGTTGTTGCAGTATAAAACACTGTCAGAGTCTGACTGACTACTTTCGATTTTAGACAATCTCAGGACTTCTTTCACGTTACTATGATTTGGAGAAAATTTGGCTTTTCTTCCGACTAGAGAATATGAAACAGGCCATATTTTCGATTTTACTATCTGTATGACTTTTCAGAACCCTATTAAGCAAATTGTGATGTCTTGAAATGTTTATATCAAACGCTATTCCATTTTCTCCCCAACTTGGATCATAGACCTATTGTGTAGTGTGCGGAGGCCCTATGGCATCAATGTACATACCTCTTTCTGTGTTGCTAGGTCATACACTTTGATAAGATGAGGGTCGTCACTGCCAAAGGGAGCTGCGATGAAGTGCCATGGAAATCCTCCAAAACGGATGTTGTTGTCATGGCAACTTATTTGAAGGAGAACGGGAGGTTTTTCTGCATATGCCAGAAAAAGAAACACAAGTAACCTAGAACAAAGTCTGGAGTCATGCAGTAGGGTGATCACAACAAACACAATAATCATGAATATTCACTTAAAATTTGTGAATTAACCCATTGGAGACAATTTAATTTTGATACAACACACATTCTCTACAGACCCCAGCGCCCAAAATATCTCGTTCTTAATCCCTATGGGCTAATGCATAAAATATTTTCTGATTGAATTCTATAGTATTATGTTTGGGGCATTTCATGACAAAATGAAATCATGCCTCTTCTTTTTGTGTGTGTATATTTTGTTTGTTTATTTTGTGTTTTGTTTATGCATCCACAACCTGAAAATTGAATATTGCATTCTTCGAAGAACACAAATGAAGTCCATAAAGTGGAATTTCAGTCTGATGACGAAATGACTTGAACTTAAGTACAAAACTCAGGAGAATAGACTAGTGAGTTTCAGGGGTATTGGAGAAACATGAATAAAGATGTGAATACATGAAATTTGTAAGATCATTACAAAATGGGCAACATTATCCCTCCATCTATTTTGTACAACAAATATCACTCAATTCCAATTTTCTTGAATTCTTATGCCTCAACAAACTCAATTTTTATAGGGAAACATTTAAAAAGGTGCTATGAAGAATATGCATGGAAAACAAAAACACACAACATATTTCTTCAGAAAAAAATGAGAATTAAACAACAATTTGTGTATAAAACAGATCGAAAAATGACCCCATACACACATAAAAGAAACAGTGCTGCCAAAATGTGAGTGTAAGAGGTTTTAAACATTCATAACTTTATCAATTTTGGCCTTAATTTTCAAAAATTTCTACTGAAAGATGTATTTTTCTAATTTTTATGCCTTTCTAAAAATAACATGTCATCAGCTTAGACATTCCATTTAAAAGATGGAAAACCTGCAAAATAAAGTAAAAATGCTCATATCATCGGTTGTCCAGCAGAACGGCCCTAGCTTATGTTCCTCTCAGAAATGCCTTAACACTAAACTGTCTCAAACTTAAAAACCATTGGTTCTTTTCACATAAAATCAAAGTAGTGTGATATTTTAGATCCTTTTGTTAGTTTATTTACGGCAAATATCAAATAAGGCAATATTTCTCAAATTAGAGAAAATTGACTGTTAAGGCCCTTCTGCCAGGAACACATCCTAGGGCCCTTCTGCTAGACAACAGACGAAATGATACCAGTATCTTACCTGTTAATTTGATGGTGACTGGGATCCCTAAGGGGGCTTCTCCTATCTTGCATCCATCTCCATCACCACTGGGGAAGTCATCTCCTAGTTTGACAGGATGGATTGTGTGCTGTGAGATACAGAGACAATGAGGGCGAGAGCCCATTCAAGTGCTTTTAAAAGCAAAGCACACCACACCTTACCATACCGGTGATCCGATATTTGCTCTGGCGACAGTTGCTCCGGCCGGTGACAATATCTCAGAAGACAAAGAGTTAGGGTTAGGGTTGCCATTGGGTTTCCAGTTCAGAATAGGGTTAGGGTTAGGGTTAGGGATAAGGTTGAGGTCAGGGTTAGTGTATGAAATATCGTCTGAGCAATTGTCGGGCATTCTTGTGCTTATGACTTCATGCGGGAAGTGTGTCTCTGAGGCACCAATTTGGTATGCTTTGCACTCACATCGGGGGGAACACACATTAAGCAGAATATGTTCAGACATTTGCGGTACGGTAGAGTATGCCACAGTTCACTTTAAGAGTGTTCAAGAGCATTTTCTGGTGCAGTTGGGTATAGTACATTGTGAAGGGCATATAAACAGGTCATGAGATTACTACCGAAAACAGATTAACTGAATGTATACAGCAGTATTCACAGGGTTCCTACAGAAAATTGACAGCCAAATTCTAGTCTTTTCATCATCTACTTCTGCCATGACCAAATAAGTGCCATTTTGGTATGGAATGCAGTGGAATGGAAACGGCATGTACCACACACTGTCCACACCTTGGAACAATTTTTACAACTTCAGATTTTTTTTCTGTGATTTTCCATGTTTTCATGACAGTGGGAACCCTTTGTTTGTGTAATGCTGTCGCCAAAATTATCTGTGTGGTCATTAACTCTGTAGGAATTACAGAATCTTGGAGGCAAAGGGTTAATTGTACCATTCTTATCTGCATAACTGTACTTGGCATACATGTGTTAAGAACTAGAAATATCACTGAAAGTGATTAATACACCTACCCCGTCAACACAGCCCTATATGTATGTGAGGAAATTTCCCTGAGTGATTTATCCCCTTAATATGCTGTTACCATATCAAATTCGTTTCTGACACACTACAAAAATGGGTCATGCACATCTTCACCCCAAGACCAATGTGTGTGCCAAATTTCATGAGGACTGGTACAAATGACATTCATTAATTTAACAAAAAGAAAAGTGAGTGTGTGGACCAGCATGAATACCCCGACCAAGGCAGAGTAGAAGTTTTACCTCTTTAATGATCCTCTCAAAACTGTAGAATTTGACCATTCCATAATAGTGTGTGGTGAACAATAGATCACACCCTATCAACGAGGCACCTGTTAGGTCTTTGCCAAACACCTGGAATGGGGTAAAAATAAAACTCTGGACATTAACAATACAGTACAACACAATATTAGATATTTACAGTATATAGTGCTTAACGGCGAATGAAACCCAAAAATGTATGTGTTCACAGAATACACAATTTTTATGAGAAAGAATGTAATGAAAGTTTGAGCAATTTTTCATATTTATCAGATGTCAGTTGAGAAGGTGGGCAATTCTTCTTTCTCTTGTTTGTTGTTGAAGTATGTGATAACAAAAATATTCTGCATGCTTTTCTAAAAGAAGGAGGAGGAGGAGAAGGAGAAGGAGAAGGAGAAGGAAAAGAAGGAGAGGAGAAAGAAGAAAAAGAGAAGAAGAAGAAGAAAGAAGAAAGAAGAAGAAGAAGAAGAAGAAGAAGAAGAAGAAGAAGAAGAAGAAGAAGAAGAAGAAGAATAGAAGAAGAAATGAGGAGTAGGAGGAAAGGAGGAAGAGTAGGAGCAGGAGGAAGAGCAGGAGGAGGAGGAGAGGAGGAGGAGGAGGAGCAGGAAGAGGAGAGAGGAGCAGGAGGGAGGAGGAGGAGAAGGAGAAAAAAAAAGAACCACACCACACAAAAAGTTTTTATCAAATAACTTTGTATTTACTGACAGCTT
Organism: Eucidaris tribuloides; assembly: GCA_001188425.1. Lineage (NCBI taxonomy): Eukaryota > Metazoa > Echinodermata > Echinoidea > Cidaroida > Cidaridae > Eucidaris > Eucidaris tribuloides. Next base: position 40,566 of record JZLH01S0171631.1, on the reverse strand, counting down.
ATGAATATTAATAATTAGCTCAAAGCAGAGGTTGATTTGGGAACACTTGAATATATCAGATGGCTTATACAGTTACGAAGATGTGATTGGTCCACAGCTTGTCACATAATGCAGTTTGCGAGGATCGTATATGTAATATTTAACCAGATGGTTATATTTTACCAACTGGTCAAATGAATATATTTTTCGAACGTTTGTCGCCCTCTTACGGTTCAATACCACCCAAGTGTGTGTGTGTGCTGGCTATGGAGAAAGCTTCACAGTGCGATGCAAACCACTAAAAGTACTTTTTTCCCTTAAAAATTGACATAATTAGTAAAATTGATATTTACCTTATACATTGAAATAGAGAAAATTAACTTGTCTTTCAGATTCATACAATTTTACTGGCAGGCAGTATTGATTTGGTGTCATTTTTGTAACACTTGTTCATTTTTTCGGCCATCGGCATAATGTTAATCCAACACCATGAGACACACATGACGTCACTCCGTGTTTTGCAATCGATAGTGCAATCGGTATCGTCTGCTAAACTGAGCTGAGCTCGGTGTTCAGGCTTGGTTTAGCAGAAGACTTTCTTTCAACACCAACCATGAACTTATCAAGGCCATCTAATATAACAGATATCAACTGATAGGGGGTGTAATGTAACAATCTTTGGACCGTCAGTGAGTTATATTCTCCCCCGTGATCATGGGAAAATATTACTCCCTGACGGTCCAAAGAATGTTTATTACACCCCGTACCAGTTGATATCTGTATAATAGTTAACCCTGGCATTCTCGCCACCTAGGCAAATACACTGAATGACTCAAAATTCTTTTGTTGGTGTGTGAAAACATATACCCTAAATAATACCAATGGAGCTCTTACCCGTTTGTCTATCTCCAGGCATCCTCGCAGCTCCAGTGGGTACACTGAGAATGCTGCTATCATCAGAAGTATGTTAGCCTGAACATTTGCCTGTTTGGGAAATCATATGAAGACTGTCAGAAATACAAAAGCCAGAAATACAAAAATTCAATTAAACCCCTTGAAATTATGAATAGTTCTGAGAACAAAACATAATCAGATTTTTCCGGTATTTGCAATACATAGCGTTTTTATCTTTGCATTAACTGCACAGAAGATCCTCATATAAAGACAAGGCAAACGTCAAGCATTGTCTCGCCTGCATATCGCAGTCATGAAGAGACTGCATGTCAAAACTGAATTTGGTGATTCCACGTCAAAGCTATAGAAAGTTATTAGGTGTACAACACAGCACAGTGCCAGGGTATTTAGGCTATTGATGAAGGACATGTCTGTGACATATGAGGATCAGTAATTACCTAGAATTTGAAAAATACACAAAAAATCGCCATAGAGTATATGTTACATAAGTGTGTCTCTACACAATAATAATTCAAATCAAAGTCTATCAGTCCCTATAATTCCACTAAAACTGAGTTTCTAGCTCCATACTTTGCAAAAGGTTCCCACAAAATAAGTGTATAATTTACAGAATGTCAACCTTTAGGCATGCAAAAGAGACCCCGTCTTCAATTACTAGATGATGATTATTTAAAGTTTGAATTTCATAGAGGACTTGAAAATTACTTCCATTGGTTGTAAGAAAAAAAGACGATAACCATGCAACCTTGTAGATTAGGTCATGGGCAACATGTGTGCCAATTTTCGTCGTGATCGGGCAGTTGATGGCCAAGATCTCAAGGGGGTTTGAGATGCTCTCCCCCCACCCTGCTATATCATCTCCCAAAGTTAGGGTAAACTCTATGGCATTTTATCAAACTCGGAGGGAACAGGTTAATGAAACTACTTCCATCTTTGACTAAATTGTGAAAAAAATCACATTCAATCAATTAATCATAAAGGAAAGAACCTTATCAAAGATCCATTTATAACAGGCCTGATTTGAGGCAGTTGTGCAGTAATCTCACAGCAAACATTGTGCCAACACGCCATACTCACATCTCTCATGGCTGGAGTAACTTTATTTTGAGTTGTCCGGACTGTAAATGAGGAGCCCTCATCATTCCAGTCGAGGTAGCTAAGAGGAGAGTTGACATATGACATTAAATTAATTTACAAGCATTCTTGCAAGAATAGTCATGGTATTGTCATCTTCGAATTCCAAACTTAGTAAAATTAGAAAAATCTGTAAATTAAGACAAATATTCTTGCCGCAAGAATCCTAATGATATTGTCTGGTTAAGTAGAGCACATTAAGACCCATTCTTACTCTTATGAATGTAGGATCCGATATTTGTTAGTTTGGTTGGGCCTGTTCAAATAAATGGGAACACAGAATATTCTTGATATATTTTGGTGGGCTGAGGTTATGTACCCCTTATGCACCCACAGGCAAGGGTGTACCAAGGTAGAATGTGTTGGATGTTCAAACATCACCCCCCCCCCCACCTCTTTGCAAAAGAGTGGTGTTTAACATCCCCCTTTTGGATTTGGAACTGGTTCAAATCAGTCAGACCTGAGAAGCTTACTATTTTTTACTTGTCGCTTTACCATTTGGCTAAGTATGTATATGGCTGTGAAACTGGTTTCCTGCGGACCTGAGCTTATTGCTTGTCACTTTGCTGTTTGGCCATAAACGCCCATGACTTGGCCGCCAATGAACACATCTCTTTGAAAAATTGTGGGTAAGCGTATGACCCTTTTGGCCCTCACAAGTATTTCATTGCAAAAAAAACTACAAGAAAATAAAAACAATTCCCAGTTTGTATACAAGACATTGTGAAATGTTGCTGGCAGTTCAAAACATTCTGCTTTTGGATTTACACTTTTGTGTAATACCAGTAACTTCTCCTGAAATCTTATTTTTAGAAAGTTTCATGGACAGGGCTTCACCATGCTACAGGCACTTGCATGCATATTCATAGCTGCCCACATGTTTCAGCAGAAATTAGTAAAAGGCCCAATGGAAATTAGTAATACCACCAGAGTTTCCATGGAACTACACAGTATTTTGGTAACAAAATTAGTAATCTTCAGTTTATAACAAGCCAAAACTGGGTAAACCCAGACTGAAATTAGTACTCACTCCTGAAAATTAGTAACAATTGGCAGCTATGCATTTTACACAACACATCGGTAGAACTGCCTGCCAGTATATATCTTAGAAGATAAAGTAGGTCTATGCCCCATCACCAAAAAAGAGTGGCATGACCAGGATTTCAAAATGGAGGGGGGGGGAGGGGGGGGGAGGGGAGGAGGGCAAGGACTTGGGATGATAAAAGTAACAGCACAACATACAAATAAACAAACAAACAAACAAACAAACAAATGAAATATGACAAAAAAGACAGAATCATTCTAAATGGAGTAGACAAGAGGGGGGGGGGCACAAACCCTCTGAAATGTGTTGGGGAGAAATGGCTCCATGAAAGCTGCATAGTAACGGAAAATAAGTGTTTGAAATAAATAAAAGCAAGAGAAAATCTGTGAGATTTATTCATATAATGCATGATTAGTGTCTCATTTTGATATAGCAGCACATTTTATAGCCCCTAAATGGACATTTACTTATTTTGTTACTCTTTCACATTTCAAGAGTTTGTGATTTTAGTGGGTTCTCTGAAATAATATAGAAATTGTGACTTGGTGATTAGATTGCTCATCAAGCCAGTGGGTTACCCAATTTTCCACCTCTCCCTGCTGTCTGCCCCCCTCAACCCCCCCCCCCAAAAAAAAACACACACAAAAAACACAAGCAAAACAACAAAAAAAAACAAAACAAAAACAAGAGAGAAAAGCTCTTCCACCACAGTGGAATAATATGTTAGAGACAGGAACTTACTGAAAATTTTGTACTGAATGTAGAAATACTCGTTGTAGTACTTTTCCTGTGTAAATGTCGTGCCTGACTAGCCAGTTATCCTTTGTCAGGACAATGAGGTGTGAAGTGTTTTCTCTGCTGACGTTTTCCTGAAGAGAAAGCAAAGAGGCAAGTGATAACAAGAGATCTCTTGAGAATATGTTCTTTATATTCCCCTCTGTCTCTTCTCAATGCACTTCCTATATCTCAGTTTATTCAGTTTAAAAAGAGTACGTGGAGGAGATTACAGAAGACGAGATTTACAAGTAAATAGCATGATTGGAGGTGGTCCTCACCTTTGGGTGAAACTATTCTAGAATCAAGTAAACTATACCAGGATTCTGCTGTGAAAATATTTTGATCAAACAGTGACTCTTTCTTAAAGAACTACCATCATTAGCTGTTGTGGCAGGCAGATCTGTTGTGGACCTTTCTATGGGATATATCTCTATCTTGGCCTGAGAGAAATTCAATACTGGTATGTTTGTGCTTGATTCTCCTTAATACTTTGGGTGCTAACGGTGCACCAGCTCGCTCATGTGTAATCTCCAGAGTACTATCGGCCCACCGGTTCGACGAGAAGACAATCAGTTCCACACCGTTTAATTGAAAAGACAAATGTCGCTGAAGTTCCTACCAATGATATTATCATAAAGAGACACTGAACCAACTAAATGAGTTATGTCTTGTCTCGATAGCATTTGGAATTTTACAGAATATCATACATTTTTGAAAGGTTAAATACACATAACTCAAAAACAATCCAGTCCCTGGTTAACACACCTGGATTTTTAGCCCAGCACCCAAAGTGTTCACCTGTTGGCTACGGGAACCGGATGTGACCTGTGTTAACTCTATGGGATTTTCAGAATCTCGGAGGCAACAAGTTAAGTAAACAAATTAAAAACAAATCCTTCCAGCTGGGAAATCCACTCCAGCTGGTGTGCATTTTGGTATATGTTTCAACTCATTTGGTTATTGAAGCATTTTCAAGTGTTCCCAATCATGTCATTGGAATGACAGAGGGTAAATGGAAAAGAGGTACTTAGACAGCAAACAACTTGGTTTAATGACAATTATTAACCCATTGCCTCCGAGATTCTGAAAATCCCATAGAGTTAACACAGGTCACATCCGGTTCCCGTAGCCAACAGGTTAAGAAATGGACTGGATTTAGTTATGAAGAATCAATTAAAGCATTGTTTTACCAGCCTATAATCAGAAAAATTACAGTATAAAAAATGCAAAACAAAAATAACTTACACATGGATATTGGCAGATTAGTACATCTTCTATTTTTTGCTTGGTAGGGCACTTGGGTAATTCATATAGAATAGATGGCTTGCCCTTGTGTCCATACCTGTAATAGAATAAACAGGTTCATAAGCATTGTTATTAACAGGTTTTAAGACATCTGCCCCCCAACCCTGGACAATTACCCCTATAAAACAGTTAAACCCCCTGGATAATAACATCCTCGCCTAAAGGTCAAATAAGACATTTGTCAACCAGGATAATTCCCCAGCCCAACGGTCCAAGGTATTTGTCCTAGTGATAATTATCCAGGGGGATAATTGTGAGGTACTGTAATTTGTCCAGCTGGTAACTACCAGGAAAAGGGGGGGGGGTGTAATTGTCTGGATACATATGTTTCAAAGTTACAGACTTTGAAAATTCAGCGCTTGTTTGAAATAGTTGAAAGACGTAATACTAACATGTACTCCACAAAAAAAAATGTTAACTGGTACAGTCCCAGTTATAGCCCACTTTGATAATTACATTCAGAGATGCCACAGGGACCATTCCAAATTTCTTGAAATCCACATGCGAGAGAGCAGAGCGACCGAGCCCAAGGAATAAACAAAGTATATTCAAGCTAACTGCTCCCGGACAAGCCCCCAAATTGTATTACAATGCCTTCACAACCAAAGGAATTGCAAAACAGAACACAATTCTGTTTACTAAAGATCTGTTCCTCTTTAAAAAAAAATGAGTAAATCCAGAAAGTTCAGGAAATGTGGAATCTCTGAATATTTTATCTTAAAGTTGAATGCATTTCATCAAAGCTGTATTTTCTACAAAAGTCACTGAGCTTAGTGGCTAACTCAACAGGAAATTGAGTAACCATGCTGTAGTGATTCCAGTTTGGGTGGTCAAATGAAATTCATAATTTCTGCTGCTTTTTGAGGAGTAATGACTTACATAAATGCTCATTTTAAAAATATAGTATGCATTTCATCTCTTTCTGCTGAGCCCTTTGTACATGTAATAGCAAAGAGCCATTCATAATTACAGATTCAATCTTAATGTAATTGATCAAGATGGATGTAAATTTGGAAGGAAATTTTAACTATTTCAGGAAAGTTATTCCTCCTCATCAGAAGTACATAATCACAAGGATGACCTAAAGTCAGTTCACAAGATGTGTAACAAACAATGAATACCACTTACCCTGCATAACATGTTCTGTAGTTGTTGAAATAGATTCTGTCACTGGAATAAAGAAAATAAAAGAAATTACCTTTATTACCATATCTCCAAATTATTAACATAAATTAAAAGCACAAGTACAAGTTTGGTCAATCAGACAATTTTTTTGTTATTCGTTTACAAACTATTCTATTGTCACCCCAGACATCAAACCTACTGAAAACGATTTATACTGACAAATTATGATGTTTAAAGGGACTGAATTGTGACCATCGACCAGCCTGATGAGAACAAAACTCAGGGCCGTCATCCTGTTTGCTGGCTCCGTTTCGCGTGGGTGTTGATGTGTTGCGAAACCAGTTCGATGCACGCAGCAGCGCACTGGCAGATCGTGCATTCAGTACGGCCAATGAGAAGCAGCAAACTGAGTGGAGGTCCTACCAAATTTACCGAAACGTGCCAAATTGATTATTTGGGCTCTTTCGTATTAGCGTGTGCGTCCATCACGGTCCGCTGAGTACTGCAACGAAATAAACACTCCACCGCGTATACAGTATGTAACTCGAAACGGAGCTAGCGAACAGGGTGACGGCCCTGAGTTTTGTTCTCATCAGGCCGGTCGATGGCCACGATTCAGTCCTTTTACAGGAGAGCATCTAGCAGTATGTACATTACCTATGGGAAATGTCGGGGGTCCCCCTCCCCTCCCCCCCCCAAAAAAAGACATTACATTTTGAGTAATTTCTCAAAAACTATATATTGGCTTGATTGCATGTCAACACATAAATGTTGGCAGTTGATTGCTTGAATAAATTGCCCAGATATTCAAACCAAACTAATGCAGAGATTTTTATTGATAAATAAATGTGACAAACATTGTCTACATCTTTATTTGAAAGGTTGCTGTCCTGTGCTTTCATAATATTTAAAGACAAAGAGGTAGGTCCTATGGTCTGATGCACCATACATCATGTTTGATAGACTATGCTTTTATCAGTATAGTAGTCGAGGCCAAATTTGAAACAAAATTTTGGAGGCCTTGGCTTTGGTTGTGTTTTGGGGGGACTTCAAAACTTGTGGACTGGACTACAATACTGGTTTTTGGTTAACTTCATGTCTGGTCACATGCCTTGTCTTGCCTTGCTTTCAGCCTATTTTGCTCCACTGCAGGAGGAAGGCCTCTTCACCAATTTTCCACTTCACTCTGTCCTGAGCTAATCTCTGCTATGCAATGCCATAGTGAGTAGTTAGGTTGTCTCTCCATCTCCTATACTGTCACATAACTTCTTCTAAAATAAAAACCTGCTTTGTGTTGTACAATTCTCATTTAAATAAAACCTGCCATTGTCTTCATATGGATACTGGACCTGGTGTGTATCATGTATCCATTTCTTGAATGGAGAGCTAATTTATCCCTTTACAATACAGGCTCTTAAATTTCAGATGATAAGCTCTTATGGTTCAAAGATTTCCAAACAGGAAAAAAAAAATCTTTTTTGGGGGCTACTTTTCCTGTTTTCAATTTGAACCCTGTGGCAAGGGGCTCTTTTACAAATTTTGGGTGCTCTTTTGCCATTTCGGGGGCAAAATCTCTCTGCACCCCCATGTATTTTTTCCTTGTTCCAAGACAGATCACATAGTTGTGATGACTATGGCTTGGCAATTTCATTTCATTTCTATGATGACAATGTTATGAAGCACCAATGTCTTTTCAAAAATTCAAATAATGGTTTTTAGCACACTACAGGGCTGCCAACTCTCATGCAATGAGCGTGAAACTCACACATTTTGGCCTTTTCCCACACCAATATTTTGTTTGATTTTTCATGCATTTCTATGTGATTTATTTATTTATTTATTTATTTATTTATTTCGCATATTTAAAAACAGGGTAGCCCATTCAGACAAAGCTGGTGTTCGATGGGGCCCTGTGAAACAACACATAATATAAACAAATTACAAACATATATACATACAAAGATAAGATACACACAAAATTTAAGTAAAAACCATTAATACAAAAACTCATCTATAGATGGCACAAGAATATGTAGGGCCTATATCGTTTCAAATTATTATGTGAGCAGATTGATGATGGTACTCTACCAATAAATAATAAATTCTCTGGAATAAATATTCCAGAGAAATATTCCATGATTGACATTTGACAAAAGTGTTCCTATAAAAATTCTGTTCATTAAGATCATTAATACAAAAGTCATAGATGGCACACGATAAATACCATTTCAAATTACATATATATTAGCAGATTGGAAATGGTACTCTATAAAATCTTCAGGATTCATTATTGTGATTAATAAATAAATAAATAAATAAATAAATAAATAAATAAATAAATAAATAAATACGGTTTTGTTTTTGCAGCGGTTTATTTCGTCAACTTCGTGGGAAAAAAAATTTCGCGTCCGGGCCAAGTGATTGTCACCTCACGCCTTTGGACCTTTCTGTTAGTCTCACGCAATTTGATTCACTGAGATTGGCAACTCTGACACTAGCAAACTGAATTCCTCTAATGGCAGCACAGTTGGGTCACTGTTCAGTGAGAACTTCTTTCTGCATACAAAATTCAAAATATCAATCATATTCCCCCACATCACAGATTAGGTACATTTTACTTACTTTTCATACTCAATTGATGAAGCAGACTGCTTCTCCCAGACTTTAACATACTGGACATCATCCTAGATACAGATACAAAGAGGAGGAAAAGGGGGTTATCAGGAATTTTCGTTTCGTTTTTCTTTTGATTTTATCAAACCATAGTTTTATCCCAATCACATCACACAAAAACTGCCAAGAGTACCCTTTTATCCACACCTACTGTGTATGTGGTGGTCCTAGGCAGAGCTATATGGACCGCATACGCCCTCTACCATGTCTACTGGAAAAACTGAACAAAGTTTGCACTGTGTGACTTAATGCAAGTTGCCCAAATGTTTAGAAAAATTAAAACAGACTTCTGAAATGTTGAGTCCTTAATTTTCATAACATATAATGTTTAACAGATCATAGACTTGCCATATCAAAGCAATATTTCAGTAGAATTTGGT
>JZLH01S0171631.1:24859-28157 GCA_001188425.1 Eucidaris tribuloides | reverse complement strand
TTAAAACAGGCGTGCTAAAGTGAACCGTTTTTTTACTCCCAAAATTATGTTGTGTGTCTTTTGTGTGTTGTGTGTCTATTGTATGTTTTGGGCGTGCAGGAGGTACATTGTGGGTGTATGTTTAAGTATGAGGTTACATTGTGGGCGTATTTTGGCATTGTGGGGTTAAAATCATACACTCACATTGTGTTTTTAAACCTATTATGGAACACCCACACTGCACATACCGGAACACCCCCACAATGTAGCTCTTGGCGGTATGTGTGTCTGTATGTGTCTGAGTGTTTGTCTGTGTGTGAGTCTGTGTGTATCTGTCTGTGTGTCTGTATGTCTCTGTGTGTATGTGTCTGTCTTTTTGTGTATGTTTGTGTGTCTGCATGTTTGTTTGTGTCTAATTGTTTTTGTCTGTGTGCTTGTGTGTGTCTGTATGTGTATGTGCGTCTGTATGTATCTGTTCTGTTTGTGTGTATATGTGGTTGTATGTGTCTGTGTGTCTATGTGTCCCTGTGTCTGTATGTGTCTGTGTGTATGTGTCTGTTAGTGTCTGTATGTGGCTGTGTGCCTCTGTATGTGTGTATGTGTGTATGTGTGTATGTGTCTGTTTATGCATCTGTGTGACACATACAAACGCACAGACACATACGGACACACGAACAGACACATTCAGACACAGACAAACACACATGCAGACAAACAAACAGACACACAGACTCACACACAAACACAGACACATACAGACACACAGAGACACACAGACATATACAGACACACAGACATATACAGACACACAAACAAACACATGCACACGTAGACACACAGACACACACATACAAACACATATACCCACAAACAGAACAGATACATACAGACACACACAGACACAGACAAACAGAAACATACAGACACACAAACGCATAGGCAAACACACAGACACATACAAACACACAGACATACCGATAGACACACAGACATACAGACAAACACACAGCACACAGACACACAGATAACAGACACATACAGACACATAGACACAGACACATACAGACGCAGAGACATACAGACACACGAACAGACTCATTCAGACACACACAAACACACAGACATACGAGACACACAGACACAAACAGACAAACCCACAACACACAGACACACAAACAGACAACAGACACAGACTAGACACATAGAAACATAGACACACATGCAGACACATCCAGACGTACAGACACATAGAGACACAAACACATTCATAAACACAGACACACAGACAAACACACAGATATGCAAACCTACACATACAGACAAACAGGGACATACATGTACATAGACACATACATACACACACATACACACAGAGATACACAAACCCCATATACACGTAAACGCATATACTCACACCCACACACTACGAACACAAAGACAGATAGAGACACACACACAGAAACACACAGACCAAGAAAAACACATGTGGACACAAAAACAGACACACAGGCAAACACGCAGACAAACAGACGCATACACACTTACAGACACACAGACACATACACACAAAGACACACAGACATATACAGACACATACAGACACACACACAGACACATACGCACGTAGACACACAATTAGACACACAAGCAAACACAGACACTGACACACATATACACACACGAACAGACATACAAACAGACACAAACATATTTAGGGAGTGGCGACAATCTGTGCCGCTAGTTTTTTTTTTCATGGCACAAATTGTCGCCAGTGAGGCAAAAAACTGATATCAGCAAGAGCGTCAAAAATTGTCGCCGGCGACAATCTGTGCCGATTTGTTCAAATCCTGACGGCACAAATTGTCGCCGGCGACAATTTGTGACGCGGCGACAATTTGTGCCGTAACAAACAAGCCAGTTTTGGTTTGTATTCAATTAAGCTGCTTTCATGACACCTCGAAATTTTAGATTGTTTGTGAAATTATAAATTTGAGCAAACGCGGATTGGCCTTATAACCCCATCGTGGTTTCGCCGTAAGTGGTAACCCCATCCCATCTCATCCTTCTATAGCATCAGATGTTTATAATACCTTTCAAATGCAACACAGAGAAAAACAATTCGCAAACAAAAGCGGAATGCGAAAGGTTACAAGGAGACATAATTTAATATATTAATTGCTCGTGAATACAAAGTGTGAAACAACATCTCATGGTGCAGTGTGCACTACATAATGGTTATCTACGCATACAAATGAAACACACCAATTATAACATGCGAATGGAATTCTTGCATTTCTCTGAACATTTTTGACACATCAATAAAAATATCCTACATAGATTTTAAAATCATTGAATTATTTGTTCTTCCTGTATAACTGTCTTGGCAGACAGTGTCAGGTTTCTGTAAAGATTCACATTACTTCAATAAATAACGTCATTATATTACACAAAATGGCGAGATTAATCAAATTCGCTTAACTGCTTCAAGGATTAATCGAGTGAATTAATTACAGGAATTTCAATAAAGATTTACGCTGCAAATACAAAAATAGATTGACAAACACGGATATATCATGGGTGTATGCAAGGAGGGGGTCAGGAGGGTCGTACGATCCACAATTACACAAATGAACGAAAGCAATTGATCAGGTACATTACCCACATCTTGCTATTATTTCATTGCAAAAAAGTCCAAAAATTGTGATCACGACCCACGACTCACACAGTAAAACACCTGGATACATCCCTGTATTTGACAAATAAAATATGATATTTTTCCCCCAAAAAAGTAGACTTTGTTAAAAGGCACAAGAGATTTAAGAGTCATTCCGATATTAAGAAAAAATATGTTGTGTACAACACAACAAAGACGATATCCATGCTTCCCCTGTGAATCTGTACATTTTTATCTACAAATAATTAGGCGGTAAGCCATCGTGGTGCATTCAGAACATATTCAAAATTTCAGACTTCTACGTATGATATTACATCACATTGATATTTAATACAAATCACAATCGTGTTTATTCTTTACACAATTTTATGCTATCTTAAACAATATTTTGGCACTTTGTTGTGCCACACAAAGCCTACCATAATATAAAATCAATTTCAGTTCTCTGTGAAACATTCCTAGGAAAAGTTGACAAATAACAGCATACGAATACAATATATTATTATGACGCATTTTGGGTGTCAGATTTAACTTAAATCAAACCTTGGTACCTACCTACATAAATACAAATATTAAAGGCTGTCATTTTAAAATATTTACACAAATATTTATGGGCACATGAAAATGTCCAAAGTACAAATATGT
>JZLH01S0171631.1:17359-19859 GCA_001188425.1 Eucidaris tribuloides | reverse complement strand
ATTATACTCATTAAAACTGCCGGTAGGGGCATATGGAACTATGGAACATTTCCCATACTGTGTCCCTTTTTTATTTTAAAGCCTTCCCTGATCCCAGGGGTCGGACCGTGAGTCAATATTTAACTAGACATGGTTGAAAGAAACATGTCTGACATCAAGAACTGCTCGACAAAAAATATGATATCGCTTTGCAATTCGATGAAATACCGCGAGTCTCGAAAATCACTATAAATTGTGAATGATATCCATGAAGAATGGAACAATAGTAATGTAACCCGCCAAAGACCACTATTTTTTTTTACCTCGGAAGCAAAAGAAAAGTATACAATACAAAACCACAAGTTAGATTTAAAGAGCATTGGCAGGATTTGGGGAAGTCCACAAGTGACCAAGAACCGAATGGGTAGAAAAATCATGAAAATAAAGTACAGTGCATATAAATTTAACTGGAGAGTGTCTAGGATAGAAGCCTTTTTCTTAAATTTGATAACTTGAGGAGAAACGCGCATGAATATGCCCACTTCTGAATTAAAGTATGGCCCTGATAGAAATTGAATCCATCCAAAGTCGTACGAAAAATATTTGCCTGTCACGGCAAATATTGTTGGCAATTGTACAATAAAGGGTAAACATGTGACCACGAATTTTTTACAGCAAAAACGGTGAACAGTGTACTTCATTTCAGAAGTTTTATCCCCAAACGATCACTGCTTCTAATTAGGCAATTTCCGAAGTGCAGCAAGTGAAGATACAAGAAAAGATATGGAATTGTTTATTCAAATACTTTCCGACAGAACAGGATATTTGAATTGATTTTGCCGTATACCGATGTGGTTTTATTGTGTATTTCGTGGAATTTCAACAATAATAGTTTAAATATTTGTATTAATAACAATATGGTGGAAATTAATGGTGTGTTGCTCTACAGTTTAGTAAATCTTCTATTATCATTGCTTATTTGTATTTCTCAAGTGAAACGTAAAATTTATAGTGTAAATCAAATACAGGTGTATTTTTTTAGACCATGTCAAAAGAACTCAATTAAATTAAAACAGACTTTTCATGGCGAACGTTAAGAGGTCGGCAGTGGCTTTTAACGTACCACTGAAATTAAAACTATGGAAAGTTTGAAGAGCCTAGTTCCAAAAGGCACTAAATCCAGTAACTTCGGAGAAAAATGCATTTCTTTGCCTGAGTTTGTACACGCGTCTATGGAAAAATAAAACTCTAACCCGCGATATTTCGTACTTTCTCGTGGAATTTGACTTCCAATTTTGAACTGTGACAAGATAAGTAGGTATCAAATGTGTTGATGTAACTCTTGATATTCCAGAGGATTTTAACCTCTATGGTCTTCATGTGTGCTACTTGGTGCAAATTTGCGACTTCAGCACGTTAAGAGTCAATAACTCATTTTTGGTGAAAATGGATTTAGCGCCTTTTGGATCTAAGCTCTTCATTTTATATATTATTGGTGCATAGTTGCACCTTTGGCTTTGCAGAGTTAATTATCTCATCATATTACTACTACAAGCTGGCAAATATTTATTATTAGTATCTAAGACATTCATCTTCTGAAACGATCAAATATATTTCTGGGTAAGACCATCGTATCTGGGGCATGGAGGGGGACCCTATATGAATACTCTTTGGCATAACTCTCAGTGATTTTGCAAACAAATTTGTAATTGGTTATTAACGTTAACACAGTCACTACCCACTTATCTAGCAATAGCATAACACTTTGTTGCCAAATTAAGGCCACCGCACATCTACACGATTTTTGGTCGCGCGACTGACCGACTTTGGATCCGAAATAAAAAGCGCTTATATTTCGTACACGCTGATTTATTTCAGATCCAGTCGGTCAGTCGTGCGACCGAAAATCGCGTAGTGTGCAGTGGCCTTTACACAAGAAATATGAAACATGTCCGGTTTTACTTTCTTTTTCATATAGGGCGTGTATACAAACTCAGGCAAAGAAATACATTTCGCGCTAAAGGTATAATACCCTGGGAGATAACTGGCTTTAATCAGAATTTTTGCTGGGGAAGGTTTGAAAGTCTTATCCTACGAAGAATTTTGTGCTGAATCCGAAAAACGCAGTCTTATTGACTGCACTCATGACATTTTCAGGGTTTTGGCAATTTTTAGGCAAAAAATGACTATTTTTATCATTTTTGGTAAAAATCAGATTTGGGGGTCAAAACTGTGCATGAGTAAGGTCAAATAGCCCTGACTTATGTAAAAGAGGATGCTGATTCTAATGAAAGCAGTCTTAGTTACCTATTTTTTGACATTTGAGTCAGATCAGATTTTTTGATAGAAAATGTCAAATTTTATCATTTTGGGGTGAAATATAAGATTGTTCTTCTGTAATACAGAATTGGTTCCAAAGTTTCATCAAGCCTTATCTACTTAGAAAATTGCAAAGATATCTAGCAAGCAGGAATATTGTGCTCGATTGTTTCGTTTTGGCTATTTCAGCCATTTTGGGGCC
>JZLH01S0171591.1:43748-54898 GCA_001188425.1 Eucidaris tribuloides | reverse complement strand
TCAACTTTTGGACATATCCATGTGCGCGCACGCGCGTAATGACTGACGCGTACGCGCGTGTCAAATCTTAAATTGCAGTTTGCATGCATTGCATCATTTTGTTATCTTAATTATCATAACATCGTCTAAGACGTCATTAATGAAAATCAAATTTAGTCCATATCTCGTGACTGGAGTTACGTGTAACTAAGATGACGTGCGGATCACCTAATTCGTCTCAGTGTTACGAATTCAAATCTAGTTTTAATTAATGTTTCTGAACTTATAAATCAATTGAACGGAAATTGAATAGTGAGGTCGCCTTTCCCAGGGACACAAGTAATATTTGATTTACGTTCTACTTTTACCAATATTCGTGCCCTTATTACCTGTTTCGAATCATTACTTTTGGATATATACTGGTCGCTACGATATCATATATATTGGTAAGCTACTGATTTCATCACTCATCATGCGACTCGTAAATCTTCAACATCACAGAAGGAAAATCTGAGGTACTGTATTGAAGGAACACTCACTCGGCGCAATCCTCAACTTCGTCGCCTTCAACATATGAGAGCGGCGCGACCAGCGATGGGATGCAGGATCTGTCAGCTTTGTTTGGTCAGTCATCCGGAGACCAACATAAGAGATTCCCGCCTTGCGGTACAATAATTCCTCTCGGCAATCATCGCTCCCGAGTCACCTGCCCTTCTCTTCTACAGATTCATCGCCGAGCAAGTAGACACTGCTCTGAAAAAATACCGATACGCTTTATCGACTTATTTTATGAGCATCTCTTATTCAATAGAGAGAAAGTGTTATAGGATGTCTTACAAGCTATTGATTGACTTTCACCAACTATTATTATAATTATATTGCACTAAAGGAAACGTCAACAAACTTCAGAGAAGTGATCATCAATCTAACAGTCGTTACAAAATAATTACTCTCATAAATCTGCTCTATAGTATCACGGAGCTTAAGGATGAAAACACAATCAGCTGATTGTAGACAAGTACGACAGATATCATCCGACATAACCCCTACACATCGATCTCTAATCTATCATCGAATGGACGAACCGTTCCTCAAAAACACCACAATAAGAGGATGGCCACTACAAAATACGCGGCGCGACTTGAAAGGAACAAACATCTTATGTCACGAGAACTCTGATTATTTTATATATATATTCGCAAGCAGGCAAATGAAAGTGTTGGACGTTGATGTGGCATAACAAGCCCTTAACATGACTATGGATCTCTCTATATGAAATACCAATCGCGTCCTCGCCGACATCGAAAAACTTGACCGAACTGTATATATATTAACAATGGTTAAGTGACTGATTTCATCCTGGTTAAATATGCCTTTGCTGTGCTTTACAATATGCGGAAAACTTGAACACTGACTTATCTTTTAACGAGAAATACCGTGCCATTATATGTAACAAAAACACCTAAAAAACTAAAATGGTTTTGTATTGTTGTGTTCTTAAGTTGTCTGTGCCGGTTGGTCACGTAGATTTGGAGTTACGCTTAAAGATATTTAAAAGTGATGTAGAATTGCGATTTGTTCCTTGTACTTTGAAGAGATGCCCTTTTTCGATACAAATTATGTTTATAAACAGTGTGAATCTATATATTATATATCTATCATATTTTTTCCGCCGGACGTTATATTACGAATAACGTGTACTTTTTTCAAATATATATCTTAATATTTCTCACCCTCAATGTTGCCGAAGTTTAAAGGTATTGGCTAACATTTACCACAGTTTTAAAAAAAATCTGAGACGCATGATTCCCCATGCTACCAGTGTTCTTTGTAGGTCTAAAAATGAAGCCCTGAAAAAATTGTTATTATATATATAATATTTTGTCTTAAAAAAAGTTTGAATATTTCGTAAGTTTTTATATACTCTATATTTAATTACTGTTTTATTCCGTGAGTTATAAACTGCCCAGTTTTATTGTTTATTCATGTTATTGCATTGGTCTATTTTGTACTTCCAAACTTTTGTATTTCTAGTGTATTATTGTCATTGAACACTGCCTATGTGGCTCAGATATCCAAAGCTTGACAATTTTTTAAATTGTATGCTTCACAATGTTAAACCTTATCACTTTATATATTTAAATTAGTATATTTTATACAGCAATATTTTGACATTTAATCCTGATAATTTCCATTTCTTATATATGTAGATGAAGAATTTTTATATGTCGTGATAAATATATATATCATTTATTGAGTCTATAGAATCTACATGCTTTATATATTATATGGTCTCTATTATCATATGTACGCGAGTAGATTTTGAAAGTGACTACTTGAAATTCTTTGCTTTATAATAAAAAGTATACTCATATGTATTTTATATATCGCCCAACTTTTCAGCTGATTTTTTTTGTAACTTTGGAGAGGAAATATTAGTGTTATTAATTTCAAAGAATCAGGACATTTTTTAATGAAATATGTCTGTAAATAAAAATCTGAGTCAGAAGATTCATGATTTATGTACATTTTTTTTCAATTTTGAACAAAATAATCCTAAGAACCAATAGAATAATAGTAGAACATGTATTGATTTAATTTTCTTAGCTAATACGAAACAGTTGGTCTCGCAATATACATATTTTGGTATAGTGATGCAGTCGGTGTGTGTGTATCTGAAAGACTCAACTGTTTGTTTAAAACCGGGTGTCTTATTTAAATTCGATCTTTTCGAAATTTGTTTCTTGAGAGAAGTATTATATATTATATTTGGGAAATATTTACGAAATTATGAGTTATATTTGGAGTTATTTTAAGAACATTCTACGATATTATGTTATAAACATGCACCATTTATTTCTGTCAGAAAAAACAAAAACCTGTGAGCAGCACCGCTTGGAAAAAATAAGAGTATACTGTACTCCACGTCATGTTTCATTACTTGAAATCTAAAATTTGATGAGGATTCTTATTGGATTGAATTTCAAAAATACTAATTAAAGTTAATAATTGAATAATACTTAAACAGAGAAATACTTTACTGAGAGGTTTTGGGGGATTGTAGTGAACAATTTATGGTATATATATAAGAAAAAAGTTATACTATAATTGTGTATACCAATCCTCTCCGTGTTGTTTGCTACAGACGCTACTGAAATTTCATATATATATATTCTTTACTCGAAGTTGAGAACCTTTGAATAGTTCATGCATTCGAAACCGTTTACAAATAAGTCTATACATCATATTCTTTGAATTTTGCTTCAAAGGAGGTTGTTAAAACTTGACAGCTCGTAATCGTTGTCTAAACTCTATTTATTTTTAAGATTACTACGCCTTTTATAATAAATACTTATGGACTTATCACATCTGAACTATACCTAGATTGACTGCGAAAAAAAAGCACGGTTCTCCAATTTTCAAAAATGAAAAAAGGGCGATATTAACAATTATAGACCCATTTCAGTCATATGTCATTTTGTATGAAAATTTTTGAAAAAGCAATACATCGACAAGTGTACAATTATTTTACTTTCAAATCAAATTATTAAGTCGCCATTGCATCAGCGTTTTCGGCCACTTGCACTCAACGACGATGTTTTGATTTAGATTTGAATGAATATGTTTAAATATTGACGTCGGTTTTGTAAACAGGATGTTATTTTGGATTTCAAACAGGCGTTTGACTCTGTATCACATACTAGTTTGCCTGCATAAATTATTAGATATGGATTTAAGGACATTGAATTTAAAATCCAAAAAAATCTGCTCGTTTAAAATTACTTTTCTGATCGACGCAGTGCGTGTCCTTCCAAGGCCATACGCTAAGATTTACAGAATTTAAATTGGGGATTCCTCACATGGTCAATATTGTGAGATTGAAATGATATGTGCAGTGTGCGTATTCAACAAATACAAAAAATTGTGTTTATATGGCAGATGATTGCTGCTGATTTTCTGTTATGGAAGTTGTATATATTCCCCGCAGCCGCAACCAGAAAACAATTTTTTTTTTCATTCGATACCCCTATCCAGCTGCCAATCCAGAAGGAGTGTTACAGCGATGCCTTACTCCCAGCATTGTTATCGTATGCGTGGTTAAAATTCATGCGCTTAGTACGCGTACGCGACGCTTGGCTTACGGTTAATGTTACAGTGACATTGATCGCGAGGAATTTAGCGGCTACCGAAAAATTCCTACAAATGGCGTCCGACTTTCGATCGGTAAGTGGTGTTTACTTCTTCATTGTTTTGCCATATTATTATTATTCTATTGTACATTAAAGTTGACATACTTATAAACAGATTCCAAGGATAAAGGTCAACCTTTTCAAGCCTACCTGCGGGTGGCCTTAGTCACCGCGTACTGTGATATACGTATGCTACAGATACCCCCGAATTTGGTCACTATCCTTGCGGATTATTGGGTGTCTGATTATAATGTCAGAATCAGAATGACAACTTAAAACATGAAATCTCCAAGATCCAATTATACTGGGGTGATTAACAAAATCAATCTACACCAAAGATGACAGCTAGTGTGACATCGCGAGAATCATCGCAGTTGAAGACGATATATGCGGTTACGCAGTGTTTTATTTTCCTTTGCATCCCCGCAATTTCACACTCACTGGGATGTGGTCTAAAGCAAAGCTTATACGCGATCCACATACGCCCTTCTACTGGCAAAAAACGAACACAATTTTCGCCCTGGTGTGGATGGACTGATTCTGTCACAAACCTGGACAAAGTTTTGTTGAAGACAATGCAGAAATTTAAAAATTAAAATTGAACAATGTTGAATTCAATGAGTCTTCATTTTCAATTTTATATGTCGACTGGTCATTGGTAAACTAGCCATTTGTAGCAATTATTCAGTATAATTTTGTTAGAAAGGTGATTAAGAGCATATTCTTGAGCCTACGACTGCAATGAAACAACCGACTCATTACTATTGTGCCCACAAAAGATATAGAGTCGTCCCCCTGCTGTGCAATTTTGGGACCTACAACTGAAAATTTGAGTTACAGTTAACAACAGCGGGAAACCAAGTGATAATTTTTTTCTTGGGTAACCCCGCTTCGTGGGTATAGTGCGTCATAACGTTACCATTGCGCGACCCGCTGCAGGTCGGCGGTGGAATATAAACAGTCTTGTTCATGATGTAGTGTTACGAGTGCCTGGAAGTATTTTTATGTTTAAGCTTCATTCCTTAAATAAAAGTCTTAGAATTTCCTTTCTATATGTATCATACAGACTGCAGATTGTTGAAGGCAGCGTGTTCCATCATTCCTACCCAATTCACGAATTGAGTCAGGCCATGTTCCCGACGTTCAGCCAATATGTTACACTGGAGATTGTTGGGTGCTCCACGAGTCATTACCAAAAGAAACTTGAGACGCAGTGTATCCGAAGAAGAAGAGCAAATTCTAGATTAAGTGGGAAAAATGGTATTACTCTTGTGCCACCTCAGGTGCTCACTTCTAATTCGAATGGTGCAGTGAACATGGTTAAAAAGGCATTTTATGTTTCGGCATTTAGTCGTCCATTTATCTGTTCGGCTATTGCGGCGAAACCAACAAAAACGAGATATTGTACAAAAACAAAGGATACGGGTGAAGACAAAAGGGCAGGGACAAAAACCTATGTACTTTGGCCGACCAAATCTTTGGAATGGTCAGGGCCAAACTCAATGAACTAATTTCACACAAGTCCTTCACCGTACAATGTGGCTGAATTGTTGGTTGATTATACAGTGTGTCTAAAAAATTGCGCAAGTCAAAAGTGCCCTCTTAGCTAATATAAGAACATTATATGTGACGTCAGCTACATCCACCATCAAGGGCATAATTTAGCTATCAAATGCCGTTTGGTTCTGCTTAGTTTGCCTTGATTTAATCCTGAGATACTGTTTAGTTCTAAACGAAAGGGCGTTAAATCACATATGTTCAACTTTTATACAAGCCAATAATTACCATTTCAGGCCCTCTTCCCTAAATAATGACACAATTGTGATTCCGCCGATTTTGTTTTTACAATATTCGAGAATCAAAACAAGCAAATTCAACAAACAACCACATCTAAAAGCTAAGAGTTGCCCTTAATGTTGACGTGTAAACGCTACCACTGTGTCCAACAATAGTTTTTCTAACTTCAAAGAGGGCGCTTATTCTCTTGAACAATTTTTGACGTGTTTTGCAGCATTTCTCAAAAGAATATGCAAGTGAAAGCGCCCTCTTCGCAAGTGAGACAATACCCTTGGTGACATTGATGCTTGATCAACCATCAGGAGCGATAGTTAAGCTTTCAAATGGCATTTGTTTGTATCAATTTGCCTTGTTTAATCTACAATGATATTAATGTAAACAACAGAATGTGTGGAACTCACAATTGTTGTCAATTTTACAAGGGATTTAGTTAAAAACGCCACATTTGCAATTTTACCCTTTCTTATCTCAAATTAAATATCTTAAGATTAAGACAAGCCCAATTAAACAAAACTAACGGTATTTGGAAAGTAAGACTATGCACTTCACGTATGACGAAGATCATGCCACAGAGTATTTTCTAATTACCAAAGAGGGCGGTTTTTACTTTGCACAATTTTTTGAGACACACTGCTATAAAGCAAAGTGATAAGTCTATTTTGAAGTATTTATGCGGTATAATTAAGTAAAACAGTCTTCAAACAAAAGATTGTTAGATAAGCACAGTCAGAACGATTTTCAGAACTGTATTTTTCTTTTCGCAAAGTCTATGACAACAGTTATTTTAGAATCGTCTTCAACAGGAAGATCCTTCAAATTACTTAAACTGTTTTCAAAGCTGGAAAACTAAACTTTTTCGGGGTATGTCTTACAAGTTTGGTTAGTTTTCTATTATATTATAATTTCACATTTGGTCAGACAAATGTTTTCATGGTCTAGAGTCTATCCATTTGTTCATACCATCACATTTTTTTTTGATAGATTCCAATTAATTTTCTTAACATTAATTTTTGTACGATTAATGGTTAAACTTTGGTTAATAGGCGTAAGGTCACTGACCTATAAGTGAGCTGAGAAAAGTTATAAAGAAACGCCTTTCAAAGTGGACATGGACAGGAATCTGAGACATCGGAGATCTTTTTCTGTTAAAAGAAATACTCATATAGTTGTGTATCTTTTTTTGAAAATTCTAGATTATAACATGCATTGCTTTCCAATATTCAGATATTGTATTTTACGTCGTAAATAAATTACAATCTTCTTATGTTAATTGCGGTTACTTATATTTTTCATTCAGCTATTTTGTAACGTATGTAAATTTACTTATCTTCGAGAAACAGTCTTCAGTTCATATTGCATATTCATTGGCATTATTAAACTTTTGATTATTATACTGCTGACAATAAAATGTCTCATGTGTTAAATTCTGAAGTCATTGTTTTCGAATCACATCAATACAATCTTCATTGATTCTACAAATCATACAATTCATTTGTCTAGGTTTATCAATCTAATGTAGATTCGTTGTTGCACTGACCGCCCACTATTTGCTTTAGATGTCAATGTTCCGTGACCTGCTAAACCTACTTGATTGCAGTTTCTCGCAAATTACACCTAAACTTCAGAGAACAGATTTACAAAATTAAAGAAAAAACTGGGTTACTGAGTACATGTTAGTACATTCTATATTAAGGGCTT
This sequence comes from Eucidaris tribuloides, assembly GCA_001188425.1. Lineage (NCBI taxonomy): Eukaryota > Metazoa > Echinodermata > Echinoidea > Cidaroida > Cidaridae > Eucidaris > Eucidaris tribuloides. The sequence goes on along the minus strand of JZLH01S0171591.1, from coordinate 47,234 downwards.
CTTCTGCCTTACCTTGCTTAAAAAATAAACTTGCTGCTACTTGTAAGGTTATTTGATACAACACAAGGCCGTAGGGAAATGCTGGTGAGAGACATGTAAATTGACAAATGAATACTACGAAATACATCCTTTCATTTGGGTAAATCAATATCGCAGAATGTAATCATTCTATTTGTTACGACAGAAAAAGGCACATATGTTTGTGTAGTGTGCATGCTTGCTGTTTGTGTGTGTGTGGTGTTTGTTTGTGTGTGTGTGAGTGTGATGTGTGTGTGCTGTGTGTGTGTGTGTGTGTTTGTGGGCTTGTGTGGTGTGTGTGTGTGTGTGTGTGTGGGATTGTGGTGGTGTGTGTTTGTGTGAGTGGTGTCGTGTGAGTTGTGGGGTGCGGACTGGGTCAAGAAGTCGATTGCTCTATCTTGTTTTAATCCCAAGTTATTTGTTGAGAGGAAAATACAAGGATATCAGCAGTGTGTAATAGGAAGTAATTTCTTTGGGGGCAATCAAGCCAGACCATACGGGGGGGGGGGGTCGGGAGTTGTGCAATGATTGATTATTTTTTGTTTTAATTTTCTTTGCTGTTTTTTCCCAGCTGAGCAATGCGAAGGTTAGGTTACCTATTTATCTTAAATCATTTATTGATAATGTAATTTTTAAAAGATACGACATGAGAGAGGTACGAGAGGGGATGTATTGATTTTATTTACACGGTAATTTATTTTTTTGGGGAGGGAGGTAATATAGCTAGATACAAGCACGTGCGTAGCTTTCTTTTTTATTAGCTGGAGACAGACAATTATTTCTTATAATTGTTATTGATGAGCAGAAGACAAGCACAGCAGCAAGGGAAACAATGAACTTATTTGTTTCGGTATTTTTGCTTTTTTTTTCTGTCATCTGACACAGTATTTAATAATTTTGGTAAAAACGGCAAATTATGTGATAATGTATTAAATAAAAAAAAAATTTCGTAAATCAGCGGTTGGCCTTACATATCTCATTATCATCAACAAAATAATATTAATTCTTACAACCCATTTCAATCACAGAAAATGAATCTTGTCGGGTAACAAAGCAGTATAGTACTACTACATATCACTGTAAGGTATTAGTACCCCCCCCATCACTTCCCTGATTTTTTGCTCATAGTGTGCCGATTTCATAGCAACGGAATTTCCACACATTCGAAAAATATGTCTTGCCCATTTTCGCCAAAGACCAATGCTGTGCAAATTTTTATGACAATTGGTTCAAAAATCTGGCGAACAGTTAGTTTTCTATCTCAGGACCTTACATGATTTTATTGATGAAATATGTCGATTACCATGACACGCAAATTCTGTACACATTCGAAGATTAATTATCCTTGCAATCTTCGCTCAAGACCAATGTGTTGATGCCAAATTTCATGAGCATTGGTAAAAAAAAACAAAGACGGGTTTGACACCACGCTTTGCTTTTACCTCTTTTTGCCATATATGTCGATTACCATGGTAACGCAATTTCTGGCCAAATTCTCGAAAAATGGGTCTGGCACATTTTCGCCCCAAAAGACTATATGTGGTGTGGCAAATTTTATTAGCATTTGGCAAAAAATAAGAAGTGAAGCTGTAACCGCAAAGAATTGGACCGTCTCCGACCGTACGCTGATTCAATACCCCTTCGAAACTTCTGTTTGGCCAGAGATATAACTATGATTAAATTTCCAAAACATTAAATAACATGCTAACGGATAAATTTATTTCTCAACGTACCATTGAATTTCACTCAACAATGGGAGAGTGTACTTCTACTGAATTCATCAGAGGCGTCGAATCCTGTTTTTTCATTAGGAGCGGGGCCAATTCGCCCCCCCCACCATAAAATATTGGGGGCAAAAATACGATTTGCCCCCCCCCAATTATTTTGACAACTGAACAAAAAAATCATAATAGGCATTGCAAATTTTGAAAAGCCATTGGAAACCACTATAAAACCATTACAACACGTGATAAATAATTACTGTCTTAAACATACACAAGTTGTCATTTTTCGTAGTGCACTTGCGCGCAAAAACTTTGCCTTATGATTTTGCGCGCGCAGAGCGCCCCGAAATTTTGGCCATTTTTTTCACTTTTGCCCCCCCCCCCCCCATCGAAATGGATCGGACTCCCTGAATCCTTAATGCACCTGACGGAAGAAGACACCCCTCTCCCCTCCCCCCCCCCAAAAAAAAAAAAAACGAAAGAAAAAATAACATTAAAATCACACAACAGTTTGTGTAGTCTTAGGTTACTTTAAACTGCAGAGTCGTCAAACATCTCAAATCTTCCCTACAGGGGTGAGGGTTTTTAGCCACCATTGTCACTCACGTCAGCTAGGCGACGCCTGGACACTCAAATATCATCGTTAATAATCGTTAATCAACCCTTCTTCTGGGTATTAGAATGTGCGAAATATTCGTCCTTAACCCACAGACGGTACAAAACTTGTTTGGTTACCATGGAAACGGACTGACCAATGTTGGAATGTTGATCGTTACAAAAGTATATATGGTACGCAGATTGTTTTAATTTTCTTGCATTCCCGCAATTTGGATCGCAATGGAAAATTTGACTGTAGAGTTCACAGCAGTGAGGGAACTCAGTGTACAAATTGTTCTTGTGTAGCCCCACATGTGGGGTGATGCTACGTCGAGAGAATCACCATTGCGTCACCGCTGCGGGCTGTAATTCAACTCAAATATTTTTGTTTAAGACCGAAATATTAATAAGTATATAAATTACTCCAAAAAGGAACTTTACCAAGATATGTAACTGGTAGAATCTATATAACTTAAATTGAATTAAAGAAGTGCAAAAGATATGTTGATTGGGTCAAAAAGGAAAGTTATAAAAGCCAATTTGATAATAAATATAAAAAAGAAATTATTGAGCAAGTACAATGAATTTAAAATTTTAGGTGTTTGTTCTTGCATGATTGTTTTTATCATGGAAACAAAACATATTGAAAATATTACGAAATTTTTAAGAAATTGGTTGTATTCAACAGATAAAACACTGATATTCGCAACAATCTAATTAACATTTATATATCCTAACTTGCACATTTTAATTACGGTATCGTTTTTGGGGCAGAACTGTAAGTGCAATATCAGAAATACAAAATCTCAACAAGATACTTGTTATTCGAATGTCTGATTTTTCAATACCCACCAATTTTTTACCCCACTTACTTTGGCAAACATTGTAACAACAGACACAGTATCAACTTACATCATCATGTTTAAATTAATATAATGATTTAGTTCCAACGTTATTCTAAAGGACATTATGTTTATCGTTGATATTAACTTTCAAACCTCAGATATCGCACGTTTGTTGCCCATGAATTAAAACACCTCGAACAGTAATATCACAAGAAATCTTTACCATTTCATGGTTTCAAACTAGGAACGTTTACCCCAGAATATGCAAATTTAATATTTAATGAAACAAACTGAATTATCTC
>JZLH01S0171591.1:8331-19918 GCA_001188425.1 Eucidaris tribuloides | reverse complement strand
CATCCTAAACTTTTAACAATTTTGAAATTTGTGATGTTAACATCCCAAAGCGATGTAATATCGATGCTACAACTTCAGACATCTCGATTTCTCGGGGTCGAAGATATGTGCCTTTTGGTTTCAATTGGACTGAGCAGTCACGAGATTTTCTTCATTCTTTCAACCTAAACGTTTAACAACTTCAAAATTTGTGATGTTAACTTCCCAAGCGATAAAATATCAACGCGACAACTTCAGACATTTCCATCTCGCGGGATCGGGGATTTATTCATTTTGGTTTCAATTGGACTGAGCAGTCACGAGGTTTTCTTTCTTTCAACCTAAACTTTTCGAAATTTGTGATTTCTGACCAGTATTCCCCGACCTCATCAAGTTTCCTTACAAGGCATGAAATGCCAGCATCCGTTTTCCGTCATACGAGGCTAAGATTTTCGTGACAAGAAAATAACCTATTCTTCAGTTCTTTCAACAGTGTAGTCTTCTAGACCTGACAACAGTTCAGATGGTGGCGCCTCAAAGACAAAGTTGTATCATTTAGACTCCTGAAGAGTTACGACAATCCGTTATTTGGGCGCCATTTTGTTTCCACTATTTCGTAACATTTCTATTCAATTCTGATGAATACCTGAGTGTTCTAAATAAACTCCTCAAAAAAGTTTGGAAATCGGACTTTGATCGATTATTTCTCCCTTCTTGTAGTAGCAATCAAGGCATGCTTGGTACCAGCAGGAAGATTATCATTACCGGTCATTTTGCAGCTTTTCAATTTACACTTTATCCCATATTTTCAAAAACTGCCCCTTCTCCGATAGCATAGTCATAACAAGTAGAGCATCATTTTAAAGAAAATTAAATAATCTTTCTGATGGTATCAAACATGGCTTGATTACTACTACGAAAAGGGAGAAATAATCCATCAAACTCAGATTTCCAAGCTTTTTGAGGAGTTTAGAATTTGAACGTCATGTCGCAATCTGTTTCTTCGTTACTCACCCCTACACCTTGATTGGCATTTGCTTCCTACAAAAATCGATGCTTCATTTTACGATTAGGCGTACCGCAGCACCGAGAGAGTTTAGGCAATAATCAAGCGTGCTCTCGAAAGGAAAAAAATAAATCGTTTCCACAAAATCCAACACTGTGCCACAGGGCGACTCGTGCAATGAAGCCAGTATTTCGCTGACCTGGGAATTCAGATTACAATACTCTTGTCGAACGCGCATGTGATTTTCCATTCAGTGCAGGGTATGTAGGATGGTTCGCTGTGTGTATGATCTGTCAAAAAAGTGCAGCTTGAATCAGGTAGAAGAAACTTGTTAAAGAAAATAAAACAGACACATGAAAAGAATGAAAGAGAGAGAAAGAGAATCAATTTAAACCTTGGGATAATTCTGTTTTGTTTGTTTGTTTTTTGTTTTTGTTTGTTTTTTGTCGTTGTTTTTTGTTGTTGTTGTTTTGTTTTTTTTACAAGTAAGTCATCAAGCCGGATCATCATGCCGCCGTCGCGAGTGTGCTAAGGTAATTCACGCCCCTGGGATCCAGGGATACTAAGGGTGCTGCAGCACTCCTGCATTTCAACCCGTTGAAGATGGTCTAGTCTTCAACGAGTTAAGGGGCCATAGTAGCACTATAAGAGGTTTAACCACCGTTTAAGATGTATGATTTTACGGCCTTTGTCTATTAAAACCAAAAAAAAACCCTGCTCCGATAACCTGATTTGCACCGTAAAAATTGGCCGTTATACCAGCTAGGGCAACTCTGCCCTAATTTGCAAGAGGAAGCAGGTGCTAATTCCCCAATGTGCAATTTGTGTCATTTACATGTACATTGGCATCAATGCAATTTTACGGCATTTTGACGTAAAACCATTTCAAACTTTCTTTTCCAAATTTTGCTTGAAGGTACATCATGCTTATAGGATGTTTCAAGACATGATTCGTCACTTGCTCTCTTTTGTCATTGTATAAACCCTACCAGAAAAAGCACAATGTTGTCCACAGTGTGTTTGCATTGTGACAAGAGTGTGAACACAAAGTGGTACTTTGTGAATTTGACCCATTTTCACAGTGTGACACTATGATCACTGTGTGCTCTAAGAGGTCACACTGTGACGACTCTGTGTTTTTCTAGCCACTCTGTGGATTTGGCTCATTTTCACAGAGTGACAGTGTGATCACTGTGTGAATACACTGTGACGACATTGTGTTCTTTCTGGCAGGGAAGCAAAACTCTGCACCTCAGTCGTTTCCAGTGGTCTATTCAATTCAATTCAATTCAATTCAATTTATTTATTCAATTCATAAAAATAGCAATATATACAACAAAAGGTCTAAAAGTTATGGTGGATGATGTTATAAAAAAAACTATTTCCCCTCCATCGCTATGATTCAAATGGGGCATTTTACATATGCAGATTTTTTTTCCCCATTTTTGTTTGAATAAGACCGAAAGTGGTGCTGTTAGAAAGCGTAACACTGCAACCTGTATATTACAATATCACGTAACCAAACCTTTGGTGCTTGGACGCCTAGATTTTTTTGAAGCGACATGACAGCAACCGTTTGAATTTTGCTTTATCAAATTGCATTCTATTATCCCTAAGGCATGGGCAGATATGAACGGTTACGACTGAAACACCCCATTTTTACTCTTTTTTTATAATTTTCCATTTTTTCACCATAAGACATGGGTGGTTGTGTTATCGCAGCAGATTATATCCCCTTTTGGGACCTTTCCCCCCTCGTTATTACCTTTGCGATTAAAATGATCAAATTGTCATGACAGTTCCAATGAAAAGTATTGGTCTTACGACAAAAAAATCAGAAAGCAAAATGTAAATTGAATAACTCGGTTTTAATGATTGATTTGAATTTTATCGATTTCTGTTGGTGAATGAGCCATTTGTATTGTGTATGATAGAAAAGACACTGCGCAATCAAAAAAATCCAAGCGCTTTGATAGGGTAGGAATAACGAATTAATCCGTGCTTATTACTCCTAAAGATACTATGGTTCATATCTCAAAAGTGGAAATCATTGCAGACCTCAATATATTTAAGGTATGGATATTTCACTTATCCCTAACGAAAAATAGGGTAAAGAAAATATTCATACGGTTTACCATTTCATCAAACCTATACACTAGCTTTAAATCATGCATTTGGTGAAATTCTGCTTCCTTCATCTAAGCTGCTCGGTCTGTATTCAGGTCCTGGACTCGACATTTCTTTATATTAAGTTAACTTAACAAAATGTCGCTTCCGGAAAAACAAGACCCCGGCAAAGTTCATATCAAATCTGCCATCGATGTCGCTAAGGGGTGAGAGAAGAGAGACAGGGAGAGAAAGACGAAGAGAGAGAGAGAGACATGGAAACAATGACTACGAGAGAACATCCTCGTATTTGACAAAGCTCTTCACAAACTCTAATACAATTATTTTATCTGCCTGGTTGTGTGCTTTCCGGCGCACTGGAAACGAACTATCCACGTGGGGCGTCATATACCATTACACTAAATGAAATAAAGCGTATGCAGTATCGATTGGAGCCTGCCGGGGAGAAATGAGATACTACGGTCCAACTCATCTCCGATAACTACCTATGGTAGTGGTGGTGGTTGTGTGTGTGTGTGTGTGTGTGTGTGTGTGTGTGTGTGTGTGTGTGTGTGTGTGTGTGTGTGTGTGTGTGTGTGTGTGTGTGTGTGTGTGTGTGTGTGTGTGTGTGTGTGTGTGTGTGTGTGTGTGTGTGTGTGTGTGTGTGTGTGTGTGTGTGTGTGTGTGTGTGTGTGTGTGTGTGTGTGTGTGTGTGTGTGTGTGTGTGTGTGTGTGTGTGTGTGTGTGTGTGTGTGTGTGTGTGTGTGTGTGTGTGTGTGTGTGTGTGTGTGTGTGTGTGTGTGTGTGTGTGTGTGTGTGTGTGTTTGTGTTTGTGTGTCTGTGTGTCTGTGTGTGTGTGTGTGTGTGTGCCTATTTGTAATTTTGTGCGCCAAAAACGTGTCAGTGTATGTGTGTAACGTGGGTGTGCGTTTGTGTGTAATTGTGTGATTCTTGTGTTTGAGTCTATTTGAATTGTGTGCGCCAATTAATTTACCTGTATGTGCGTGTGTTTTGTGCGTATTGTATGTAGGCCTATGTCTATGTATGTGTATGTGTGTGTTTGTGTGTTCACAAAGTATGTTCGTGTGCGCTTTGTACACACACATATATGTATAATTTTTTTTTATCTATGAATTTTTATAGATATGAGTGTACTCGTGCATGGATGATCATGACAGTGTTCTTGCATCAATAATTTCAGCGCTATCGACCACTACTTACGTGCAGTTACAACACAATACTCAATTCTAATTTGATATAATCATTGTATTCTGTTAAAGCACTGTCCTCCGCAAAACAGTTACTGTGCTAGCTCGTACAACCGTTGCTTTCTATTCAAGATAGAAAGGCATAATGGAGTGTAATAACATGCATGTAGCATTTAAGAATGATTATCAATAAATGTTATCTCCCACGCTTTACGAAAAAGAATACAAAGCAAAAAAAAAAAAACATTTCACACTTTATTCGATAAACTTGAATACAAACTTGAAATTTCAAGGGGAAATTTATTAGCACAATTACAGCAATGAAAATTTTGAATTGATATGTTACGCTCGATGGCAAAAACAGAGAAAGATTTAAAAAAAAATAGAAGGTAGTGGAAAATTTACTCTTAGTTCACAAAACCTAAATAAAAAATTAGATTTTTTTTTACTTGATTGCAGAAATTGAGAAATACCGCAACAAAAGTTATGAATTGATAATTATATTGTTATGTTTCATGACAATAAATAGTAAAAAACACAAGAGTAACAATACCAATAATTGTTTTTTATTTAAAAAGGTATTTTGTTTTTGTCTCTCTATAAAGAAAAAAGTGTTTAATTTAACTGACATATTATTCAATGATTCCGTGGAGGCGTAATACTTCCGAGAAAAACGGATCAAAGTTATCAAATCCACAGAACCACAAAATGATATCCTTATCTATAATTATCGTGCAATATGTTTTCTTGGAAACTAGTCTCTAACACACGTACTGCGCAAACGTGAAATTTGATTAAGTGTCATTATTTTCATGAGTTAATATAAATATATCTAGCCCAGGGATTATGTTCATGAAATTACTGTTAGGACCAGATGGCACTCGGGAATGTGACTGGTATTTAATTGAATTTTCATCTAGTCCCAAGAAATATATTGTTAAATTTCCATGAATCGAAGTAACTGTTCTCTACACATTAAGTAAAGTGTGACATTTAAGTGTAATGCAGTTATTATGCGCTGTTTATTTGCTTCTGTCAAATTCGTGGAAAGGGTGCCGTGCTTATAGTTCGATAAGTTCGTAAATCATTTCTTTCAAGTTTCGTTGTATAAACGTTATTGACAATTATGGCTTATTAAAATATTTCTTTCTCTTTGCTCTTTTTAAATAGAGAGCATGTTACAGGGGATAAATGAAATAACTGTGTCATCAATATAACTGTGATTTACGTCTACTTTTCACATAGGTTTCTTCAAAGTCAGAGGAAATATGTAAACAGATGTTTAATAATCGAAAATAGTACCAAACTTTCGTTTATGTTCTTATAATTAGAGGGCCCTTGTGTTGTGTAAAACATGGCATGTACGGCTATAAACTGAACTTGTAGTGGAATAAAACTGAAAGTAAAGTTATATACTTACATACTTACATGCATGTATGCATGTCTGATAAAAGTCCTACAACAGACAAAGTGATTAAGTGATTAAACGATAGTATTCTAGGTATAGGTCTTTTATCTCATCTGGGTCTTATAACAGACCTAAACCGGGCAAACGGTCATTAGAATTAGTTACTAAGAATCATATTAAATGCCCATATAACGCTGTGTCAAAATTAAGGCGTCTAAAGAGGAGAACAACTTTCGGTGTCTCAGAGCAGTCATCACTAATTAGTACTAGCAAAGAAAATAATGCACATTTTTACTCAAATTCGACGTACTGCAAAAGTATACAGCTATGTGTTTACCACTCAGAGCCAAGCGTTTTTACTATACTGGATATAGGTCTCTGTCATAGAAAGATCGATACGCAATTTAAAACACCGGCTTGTGGTCTAAGTGAATGTCGTCTCAATTTGTGTAAAACCAATTGCTCGATTCGTCAAACAATACGAGCGCTAATGAAAACGAGACAATATCCCTGCGTGTCGAGTGTAACGCGATAGCAGGCTATTATACAGTTGGCCTGATGTGCTGCATGCATATGAGTATGGGTATTTTACGTATAGAGAACACCCGCGTACGTCACAATTGGCTCTTATCTGTATTACCATGGCGTGTATCGCTTTAACCGTGCAATAGTACGTCTGTCATCTACTGAAGATAGCACACATGTTTGTGACGTAAAAAGCTGAATTTTCCACCCTTTTTGCTCGATAAGTCCGTTATTTATAATGTTTTAATACCTTCATTAAAACCAAAAAATATCATCCTAATAATCAGCACAGTTGATAGTCAATATGATGTAATGTAGGTTCGCTTGTCCACTCGTCCTCACTATCAACAACTGGAGAAATTTCAATCTCTTAGTTTCCATCAATAGCACTTTTTGTTTCTTTGTAGACAAAATCATCTTAAATGTCCCCTTCTCGTATACGTACTGAACTTCATCTGAGACTGATATCAGGTTTTAATTCTCTGAATAGCCCTTACTCCTTATTCAACCACTCATTTCCTCCTTAGTTATTTAGTCAATATATAGTGTGTATAGAGTACTTTTCCCATTTTTCATAAAAGTCGTAACTCATGCCCTCATCTTTCGCCTTTAGTCTCCCGGGTTTTTTTTCTTTATCTCCGCTTTTCCTGTTTTCATATCTCCTCTTCCCTGTTATTTTTGTGCGTGAAGAGTACCATTCCCTTTCTTTTAATTTCCACATCTGTTCCCTTTATAGACTCCTTTTTCCCTTCAATCTTTCTCCTCTCTTTTAATTCTCTTAAAGAAGGACACATGAAGAATCAAATGTGTTTTAATTGATGCGAAGTTCATTTCACAATCCTTACTCTTTCATTCTTCTGCATGTGTTAATTTAGCTTACTTTAAGTACCTTAAATTTCCAAACTCTTACCCCAATTTTCCCCCTTTTAAGTCTCCCCTATTTTCCCTTAACGGCCCTTTCCTACTCTTTCTTTCGCTAAATCTCTCTCTTCTTCGTGTCACTGTCATTCTCTTACTCAGCGGTTTACATCGGACCCGAGTGATACGGCAGGAGGCTACCCCGTGACCCCATATCTTTTTACCTTAAGTCTCCTCTATTTTCCCCTTAACGTCCTTTCTCTCCCTCTTTCTTTCTTCATATCTCTCTCTTCATGTCACTGCCATTATCTTACTCAACGGTTTGTACTTTTCCCTTTTCCTTAAATTTCCACATTCCTACCCTCGTCTTTCCCCTTTCAACTCCCCCTTTTACCTTTTCGTTTTCTTCATCTTTTCCCCTTTTAATCTTTTTCTCTCTCTCTTCGTGTAACTGTCGTTCTCTTACTCAGTGGTTTACACCGGACCCGGTTGATACGGCATCAGGAGACTACCCCTTGACTCCCAATCTATCCCCTTAAGTCTCCTCTATTTTCCCCTTAACGTCCTTTCTCTCCCTCTTTCTTTCTTCACATCTCTCCCTCTCTTCATGTCACTGTCGTTATCTTACTCAGCGGTTTGTACTACTTTTCCCTTTCCCTTAAATTTCCACATTCCTAACCTCGTATTTTCCCCCTTTGAATCCCCATTTTTCTTCCTTTCTCCTTCTCTTCATCTCTTTTCCCCCTTTATCTTCTTTCTCTCTTCGTGTCACTGTCGTTATCTTACTCAGTGGTTTACACCGGACCCGAGTGATACGGCAGGAGGCTACCCCGTGACCCGCCCGTTAAATTAGACCTTACCGGCGAGATGGCCAACCACTCTAGGAGAAGTGACGAAAGAGGTGTAATGTAATAAGAGGTGTTGTCTGATATTACTCGCGCTGAGGAGCCGGGTGCCTTAAAGGAGCAGTGCTGCATCTTGATTTGTCTCTACGATGTTTTAGAATGATCTGCAGCATCATCGCATACATGTACGATCTACAAAAAAAACATATACTACCCTCTTAAGAGTGCGTTTAGAAAGTGATATCAAGAAATATGTGTTAAGAAAACGTATTTTCGGGTAATCAACACTTAGGGTTTAATAAACTGGACACCAATACTTAATCATTTGACAAACGAAGTTTAGCTTCTAAACATATTTAAAGGTTATACACAGTAAAAACGCTGTTTAAGATATTTGTAAAAAGTGGTTACCGTTGTTTAAGCCTTGTTTAATTTTTTTTAAACAACCATGATTGTGGAATCCGTCTTTTAAACGATATTGGTTAAAATTTGAAATTGGTTTAAATTTGAACAGCGTTGTTCAAATCTTAACCAATATTGTTTAAAAGACGGATTGAATAATCATGGTTGTTTAAAAAAATAAACATTGTTTGAGTTACAGGCTTTAACAACGGTAACCAGTTGTTTAAAATATTTTAAACAGCGTTTTTACTGCGTAGCAAGAACGTGTTAAGAAAGGCGTTTTTACCGTGTATTATGAGGTACATGTACATTTTAATGGTGCATAAGCCCCTTTTCCGAAAGTTCCCATAAATATTCAAACTTTTCTGAGTAGAAGTTAACAGCATGAGCTTTTTCTCTCATTCCGAAAAGAAAAGACTACACGTCTAGTCAATGACAATACTTGATACGCACACTACCTCAAACTGTATTGCAAAAACTGTGTTCAGCAAGTAAAGGCTTTTCTTGATATATTCTTGCTATCACCTTATAAACGTGTTCAGAGGCTAAACGTCGTGTGTGAAATAAAGATCTATGTCCAATTTCGAAACACTAAGTGTCAATGATCTAAACACATCTTTGCTATTACTTTCAAGACGTTAATGTTCGATTGCTGAACACGCTTTAACAGTGTAGGTGCATAAGATCTATAAAAACTAAAAATATACACTGTAGAATGTGTGCTTAGAAAGTTTAGATTATTGACATAGTGTTTGGAAATTGGACACCGATGTTAATGATTTGACAAACGACGTTCAGCTTCTGAACATGTGTGCAAAGTGATAGCAAGAAGGTGTTTATAAAAACGTTCAGTCGCTTAACACAGTTTTACAGTGTACACAATAGAAAAGAGAACGGGTTTCTAAAACAGGGGGTATTTCGTTTTCCCACACGGGAACGGTTCAAGGTTCTTCAAAAACTTAAGAAACGTAAGGTTCTCGAAAGATTATTTAGAAGTTAAATTGGATCTGGTAGGCAAATTATGGTGTATGATGCAGAAGTCCCTTTTCAGAAAGGTTAAAAAATGTCACAACTTTTCTGGGAAACAGAAGTTGAAAAATATGTTATATTACTTGTTTCTCGTTCCATGAAACAAGAACGTTTAAATTAAAAGTTAACACTCAGTCAAATGCTAGAGTCGATAACCACAATTACCCCAAACCACATGATGATTTTGAAAACATCATAACAAATTGCACTTACTTATTTATTTATTCATTTATTTAATTATTTATTTATTTATTTATTTATTTATTTATTTATTTATTTATTTATTTATTTATTTAGTCTTTTCCTTTTTGCTATTCTTCTTTACAAAGGGCAATTTCTTTAGAAAAACAGTACATTCTCTGAGAGCCCTGTTACACAATGTACAAGCAAAATCAGACATGATTTAATGAACACGATATCCAAAATAAAAGTACATTTGTAAGTATTACCAAAAAAAGACACTCTATGTTTACAGATAGTCAGCCGAACAAGCAATAAAGTACACAATTTGATTTCAAAGCAAGTTAAATTATACAAAACAACTCTTGAGATCCTAATATATTTAGTACACTATATGATAAAAAATAAACAACAATAAACACTGGTTTACAGAAGGCGTACTCTCAATCGGTATTTGTATTTGTCCACACTTTTCATACGTTTTCGTTAAACTAAAGAAAAATAATCATAAACGAGATATGCCTCACACCATCGCATGCACTGTCTTAGTGTGTCTCTTTAATAAAGCTATAACTTTGCGTACGAGTGCATAGTAACACACGCGCAGTGAGAACGTAATTGAATTAATACCCTAGCAAATTTATACCTCTAACTCTTTATCAACGTTACTCGCTGTAGTGTATTCATTGCATGGCAAAGCTACGTTGATTCTGAGTGATAGTCAAGTATGCTACATTTCCGGACTCAGTGAATTGAAAAATTGATGTATGTGTGTGTGTGTGTGTGTGTGTGTGTGTGTGTGTGTGTGTGTGTGTGTGTGTGTGTGTGTGTGTGTGTGTGTGTGTGTGTGTGTGTGTGTGTGTGTGTGTGTGTGTGTGTGTGTGTGTGTGTGTGTGTGTGTGTGTGTGTGTGTGTGTGTGTGTGTGTGTGTGTGTGTGTGTGTGTGTGTGTGTGTGTGTGTGTGTGTGTGTGTGTGTGTGTGTGTGTGTGTGTGTGTGTGTGTGTGTTTGCCTGTCTGTGTCTGTGTCTGTTTATTTATGTGTGTTTGTGCATAGAATGTGTAGGCATCTCATGAAAGCTTAATCGTGTTCTATTTTCTCATTTAACTTTTCTCTTTAATTTACCCCTATCAACTATGTCTTGATTCCTGCCTTTACTGCGCCTTAGAATTGATTTGAATTGGAAAACATTATTCAAACATTTATCATTCGAAAAATCAATACACTCACGATCATTTGATAAAATGTTGGGTTTGTCTTACACTAGCATCGCTTTCATACATCAACTTGTGTGATATCATATGTCATTATTCAAACAAAAGATTTGCCTTATGGTTCAAATATTATGTTGGTTGATAATAAAAAAAAATGCAAACTGCGTGTTACCTTAAAACATGTGGGTTTCTTCTTTTTCGTCATAAGGAAAAGATCCAAAGAATGCAAATAATTATAACAAAGTAATTTTAAAACACTGAATCAAATCACAAATTTCAAATAAAAATATATATTTAATAACATCGTTTAAGAATGTTTTCAGTTTTGAAAATATGAGCTTACATAATCCTTCATGTTTTAATGTCTGTGATACGGTCTAAACACAACAATGATAATTTTGCCTTTAATGCATGCTCGCTCATAGACGGATCAACCACATTTTCATACAGAAGTTAGTTAAGTCAACGAGTAAAGAAACACTCCTGCCAAATATTTTTGCTCAAACTTGTTTCGTTAATAAGTTATGGTACCTTGAAAAGGGGGGAGTTCGATTTTAGTACTTTGAGGAGATCATGTTTTTCTTTCAAAGAGCGAAAAGTCTATCACTGACTGGTTTTGCCATATCATGGAGGTTCTACCTCCATCGCCATACCCATTTCCACCACAGACTACTGTGTTACAATAAACAGCCTACCGGATGCTTAACTCATGATCAATGCACATCTTGCTGGTGGCAGAATGACTTTCACAAGTTTTGTATTCTAAGGTGCTTATTTTGTCCATTCAAGCACTATCATGTAGCTCAGATATCAAAGTTTATAACCCAC
>JZLH01S0171587.1:57844-74728 GCA_001188425.1 Eucidaris tribuloides | reverse complement strand
TTTTTTCCATTCCATTAAGAAACCAATACGTATTCCAAACTTGTACCATCTACTTTGCAGTATACGTACAAAGAAACTCTATGTCCATAAAGCAATTGCTACAATTCATGAATGAATTCTAATGCTACAACTTATTATTATTGTAGACTTAAAGAAAGAAAAAAACTATCAATGTAATGAAAACACTTGTAATAAATTTGAATGGCCGAGGCTCTTTCACTTCAATTCACGACATACAGTCTTTGTGATTTCACTGCTATGACCCAATTGGCTTTCCTGTTATTCAATTTTGATTCACTGTGTTGTCAGTTTCAGTTTCACTAACACTAAGGACAACACAAGAGAAAGTAACTCAAATAACCGGCTTATCATAATCCCCAAATTGGTACGTGGGTACAGCAGATATAACTATGTTCCCCAAAATTATTCAACGTGACTTTTCGTGAGTTTGGATATGTGATAGAGCCACGGTATTTTTGATTTGCCGTGTTCCCTTTGAAGTAATATTGGTGCACAGCACTCATTCCATACAGTTATTCATTCACTTTTTCGAATGAAGAGGAAAAATATGATTAACTTTGAAATATCAATTTGCATGCAAATGACTTAACACACACTTGTCTCTCTCTCTCAGATGTAAGATAATGCCATGCAATGCATGCTGCCTACAAAAGATTCATTTTGATAGAAAAACAGAAAATTATTCAAGACTAAATTTGATGGCATTGATAAAATAACACAATGATGGTAGGGGCGTGTCAAGGGCGTGGCAGAGGATTAGCCAATGAGAGAAGCTCATTTTAGGCTGGGGTAGCAATGGCTAAAGATCTGTGCACCATCAAAACATAATATTTACAAATAAGAAAGAGTTGTGCCATAAAAAATGTCTCACTAACAAACAAACTATATATCCATATTTCCGTCATTTGTTAAAAGTAGGGCGCAATTTCACTTTCACAACTAAAACAGGGCAACAAATCACCTAAAACAAATATTTGACCTGTCAAAGTTTTTCATTCCATATAAACGAGTCACCATGCTCCCGTGTATGATTAAACAGAAAAAAATTACAATAACCAAACATTCCTAAAAATCAATATCAATCTTCTGTATAGACCAGACTCGGCAAAAACACAACTTCAACAGAAATATACATTAACACTTGTGGTAATGGAAATCTATATGTACGAAAAATTGTGCAGCATGTGGCATAAATTAACCATTTCGTTCCTGAAAGACTCATCCTTTCTCAGAATCTTGTCCTATTGTGATGCCAGATCAAACTACATGATGCAATCACATTTAACAAATACAATGAATTTTATTTTTTGTTATTTATATCACTGATTTCATTTCAAAGATAACGGCCATATTATCATATTTTGTAAGGATCATTATTGCAATGGACATACACCATTTTAATGTGAACATTCTTTTCCCTATACTGTTAACAAAACAACTCTATTTTGATTTCATGTTAAGTTGATATTTATTTCAGTTTAAACTAGTTTTATATCACAGAAATTGCGTTTACACCTAAATATCATCACTGATCACATACTCCAATAAGTTTAGCCTTATTGCTTCAGACTAGAGACAGAATATATATCATTAATACCACGTGTATATAAACTCAGTTTCACACAAATATGTAAATGCATGTATATGTAAACGTATTATTTAAGTTAGTAGATGGCACCAGCTGAAAATAATTGTATTATGTTTATTGATTCGATGTACACAAATGTATACACAAAACCAATCTACAACTAAACATGTGTCATAAAACTTAGCCACTCGAGTTTAAGGAGAACATGTATATCTCCGCATAAATTTTTAGTGTGCTCATTGTCTCTACATCACATGATATAAAACAATTCCAATAGTAATAAATAGAATGGTTATGAATGACATCCTAGAGATTATTGCCACAGTTTGAAAGTGTATATGACAAACGAACAAGCATTACATGTTTTTCACTTGTGTTTTTTCTGCTCTTTTCTTTTGGATTTCTGCTACAAAAAGATTGACATATCAAAAGTTTCTGCAATAAACATGAGATGTACATACCAGAATATCCTCTATTTTGGTCAGTGAGAGTTTAACTATACTTTTAAAATGTGTACATATATTGCTTGCTCTTCACTACAATTGACATTGTGTTGACAAAGTGAACTCTACAGTAACTTGTACGCTCAACATTAATATGATGGAATTCCCAACTCCCCCTCCCTCCCCCCCCCCAAAAAAAAAAACCCCTTGCAGTGCCAGAATACTCTCTTTCATTACGCTACATTAATTACTTTTGATCTGTTATTTCTACATCTGGTTGGTTTAATTGGAATATTCGGTCTAATCAAAATTCTTCCTATGCATTAACTATATTGACATCTTATGCCTCCCTAAAATAAAAATAAAAGTCTTAAAATATCCATGTGAGATCGAGTGGCAAGTTAACATATCATGTCACATAAATAAACATCTAAATAAACTTCTAAATATGTCTAAACTAAACTATACAAGGCATTTGTTGTCTATGACATATATAAAACACATTTGTATACTCATTTTTTTTTCCAAATGCACCTTTTTCTTGTTTTACAAAGTATATATATAGCTCACTTTTTTTACTGAGAAAATATATAACATTTTGAGTTTGTATATTATACATACATTTGTTGAGGAACATCAACTTATTTATTATTCAAAATATATATCTGATCTAATTGTTAACTGGTGACGACAAAGGTACTCAAATACTTGAGAAAAGCTTTTTATTTCCGATAACTTAATGATACTTGAACAAAAATTCTATGTAACGGTGTATCTCTATTTGTACAGAAGAGCCAACATAATCACTTCACGGTAACCACATTGTGTCCGAAATCAAATCTACAAGCATTTTAAACAAAATTCTAAGAAAAATGACACTACATGAATTGGATGGCAGCTTGCAGAGCAAGCGTAATCGGTTTTCCTGTCATAAGCATATCCATAAAGTCGATTCTAGCCTTCGTATCTTAATGATTAATAATATTGTTACGTTACATCTTAAGTCATCGAATTTCATGACAAATCTGGAGGATGAGTCGCAGACGGGAAGCATCGCTTGTGACTTTGCACCAAAAATCTGGAAGGGGTTCTCCCACGAATTCTACCAGATTCTGCCCGATTAGCGTTACCTATTTACAATGCCGTCATATTTCTTATCTTACTAACTACTACACACTTAGTTTACTAGTACATTACCAACCTAATTTAATCTAACAATGCAGCACTTTCTAATTCTACCGATCTCTCTTAAATATAAGTTATGAGCCAATTTCACACAGCTACCAGCGCTATTTTTGGCAGTTTCCTTTCATCATGTTTTTGATTTAAACTAATTAATAATGATAACAACCATCTTAGTGTTACACAGATACTACTATAAACTAGTTTCAAAGATTACTTTAATAGCAACAGATAGACATCTCCGCACAATCTCAATAGGAATTTATACTACGATTTGCAAATACTACATGCATTTTAAGACGAACATTACAAGCTCAACTTTTCGTCAAATGAAACTCAAACATGTCATTCTGATTTAGTGGTTACCCGCCGGTGTAGATTTCTACGACACGTAAAAATACTACACTCGGCAAGTCTTGCGATGCTTTCATTCATAACACATGCACAGCGTGGAGGCAACCAGTACCTCTATTGACAAGGGTATGGAAATGGCGGTAGGCAAAATAAAACACACATGCAAAAGAAGCGATGCTGCATTCCACGTAACGTCCATTTCGTAATATACATATTTGTTTGCTAATCTGCTGCATTATTTCAAAGGTCAACTTAGGACTGCACAAGACATCATGCAACGACTGTGCAGGCGACGTAAACCAGTTACGTCCACGACCAGTCGATCAAAGTTCATTATCAGGAGCAATGCTTCCCCACTGCAAGCTTTGGTAAAATCATCCGTCCCTTACAACTACAATGCCTACGGCTCCGCGCACTTTAAGCGCCTCATAGTTTGTTCCACATCTCTCCGTCCAGCGGGAGATTCTCTGCCCCCCGGGTTTATCTTCGTGCTATGGGAGGGGAGGGGGGCAGTGGTCTCATTCCAGGGGTGAGGAGGTCACGAGAGGAAGTCGGTGTGATGATGCTGTTGCAAGCCCTCGGGCATGTCGTCCAGACTGGTGAGGCTGGAGCGGCGGCTGCTGTGCACGGAGGTGGCCATGGGAGACTGGGAGAGGAGCGGGTCGCCCGTGGGGGAGTCGGCGTCGCTCACCATGTCCTCCATGGTGGGCGTGGTCGCCTCGGCCAGAGCGTTGTAGTTGGCCGCGTCGACGGCCGACATTCCGTTACCGTATGTACCGGCCCCACCCTGCTGGTTGTCCACGAGAGCCATGAAGGACTGGTTGTCAGTCTGTTGCTGCTGCTGAAGCTGTTGTTGATGTTGTTGTTGCTGTTGCATCTGTTGCTGTTGTTGATGTTGTTGCTGGAGCTTGTCTCCCGCATTGTGCTCAGGCTTGATTTGGAAGTCCATGCCGGATCCCTGCAGACGCATGAATTCGGCGGCGATCGCCTCCGTCTTGGTTTCGGGGCTCAGGGCGCTTGTGCTGATATTGAAGCGTTTGCACTGCATTTCCAGCTCCTGAAAAGTGAGCAAACAAAAGTTAACTGGTAATGAAAAACAGAAATATAAACTTTCTTGACGCATGTATATCAACACAGTTCCAGTGACATAAAATGAAAGGGAAGCCTACATTCTTATCAAATTCACGCCACACCCCTAAAGTCATCTCGCATTTCAGAACTCCCCACCATCATCACAAAGATGATCTCGTATCTATTCTACCATACTTTGACCCAAGCTCCATTCCATCCCATACATGCACCCTGATTTCGTCCAAACACCAACCCCATCTCAAAAGTCATTTTCCATTCCATCACAGCCCACACTTTCCCCCCATCCCCCAAGAATACTCCCATCAGCTCTATAATGCCTCCACGCATTTCTGGTGTAAATCGTGTACCTGTTTCCCGACCATGTCCAAACCTCACCCCCTCCCCAAAATGAACTTATATTCCATGCCATCCAACACTCTACTCAAAGATCCTGTCTCATCTGTTTCATCATCCCACAACCCTGCATCCTCACAAAATCTAAATGTCATTCCCATCTCACAAGTCCTCCCCCTCTCTACAATACCCTACCCTCACCCCAAAGGCCATCCCCCATCCCACCCTACAACATCCCACCCTCATCCAAAGGCCATTCTCCATCCCACCGTACAACACCCCACCCTCATCCAAAGGCCATTCTCCATCCCACCGTACAACACCCCACCCTCATCTAAAGGCCATTCTCCATCGCACTCTACAACACCCCACCCTCATCCAAAGGCCATTCTTTATCCCACTCTACAACACCCCACCCTCACCCAAAGGCCATTCCCCCACCCAACTCTGCAACACCCCAAGCTCACCCAAAGGCCACTCCCCCCCCCCACTCTACAACACCCCACCCTCACCCAAAGGCCACTCCTCACCTCACTCTACAACACCTCATCCTACAACATCCCACCCTCACCCAAAGGCCACTCCCCACCCCACTCTACAACACCCCATCCCACTCACTTCACCCCACCCTCACCCTAAGGCCCATACCTCCACCCCACCCTACAACCCTCCACCCTCATCCAACGTCCATCCTCCATCCCTTGACCCACTTCCCTTCCCCTTCCTCTCACCTGTATCCTCAGCATCATCCTCCTGTTGATGGACTCCAGTTGCTTCCGTCGGTCTTCCGCCATCTTAAACTTGGACTGATCCTTCTGCATCTTCCTGATGTACTCCACGGACGTCTTCAGGATGGTGCCTTTGTTCTGACGCTGATCCCTGCAAGATGGAACAATGACAGAGTCATGGTAAAGTGAAAGGTCACGAACTTGTCTAATTACATAATTTCCAACATAGCACCCCATATTTCCACATCAGTTAGCTATCTACTAATCATTTGCATATTCCCCTTTACAGCCATTCCCTTTGCTCACCATTAAAGCTCAGTGACATGATTGGGAGAAATAAAAAAATGTTTTTAGAACCAAACTGGTTAAAAGATAAACCAAATGAACACCAGCTGGAGTGGATCTCTTGGCTGGAAGGATTTGTCCAGAGTTTACTTAAGGAGAATCAAGCATGAACACGACAGCAGTTTAATTTTATCGGGGCACGATAGATTTAATCCCCCGTGGAAGGATACACTACAAATTTGTCGGTTACAAGGCATACTGATGGACATTACTTTAAAATGAGTCAACTTTTGGCTACAAAATTTTCACAGTAGAACCCCTGCATAGTTTACTTGATTCTAGAATAGTTTTTACCCAAGTTGAGGACTACCCCCAATCATGTAACCTTTAATTGCTTGACTTTTAGTTACTTCAGTATTTTTTGCCATGACCAGGTTTCTCAACTCATCTGCTAACCAATTCCATTGTTCAGATCATTCAATATTCATTATATGCACATTACCTTAGCACACATTGGAGAAAGGTGTTGTGGACAAAAGTTGGAGATAAAAGTATTCCCTTTCTATTTTTTATGATGCTATTATTATGATGTCTAAAGTTACAATGAATTTTATGAAGCCATTAATTTCGAATCAATACATATCCAGAAATGTACAAAAATTGGTATTTTATGCCTACATCAACTACACAATCTGTGATAAGATATCAAATCCATATAAAGATATTCAGTGTAAACCTACCACTTATAAGAATGATTTGGTGAAGGCTGCTCCTCCTCTTTGAAAAGTGTGATACGATTTTAAATTACCCGCCATACTTTTTTATTCTTAAAGCATTGAAATAAAGGCTACTGTTTTGGGCACCATATCACACCAGCCACCTGTCAAGAGTATTGGCATGGCATTCTGAAGTTCTGTTAACACAACAAGCATGCTTATATTGTGAGTAGCATTACTTACGGATCAAGGTTCTTAGGGATGAGTGTTCCAAGCTCCTTGATTCGATCATTGATGTTGAATCTTCTCCTGCGTTCAACTGTGTATGAAACAAATGAGGAATACAGTTTAACTCGGTACTTACAGCTCTTTCAATTTTGGTAAAATTTGGTAAAGAAAACATATAAATATATCAAAACAGTAAGCTAAGAGTAAAATATGATTTTCAAAATGTTGGTGTTGTTAAGTGTACATGAATGACAGCTCACCAAGGATTTTATTCAGTGGTTAATTACTTTTTGTCTGGCCTACCGGAGATGAAGGCGAGACTACGAGATCTGAATGGTGTCTGTCCATCCGTTATCAGTCACAAATGTTAATCTGCAAGACTCTCTTTATGAGACATAACTTGGCAACCGTTGCTGTAATGACAACCAAACTTGGGTAGTAGATGTCAGAGGTCATATGGTAAGGTCAAAGGTCATTTTAGGTCAAACGCTAAAGTTTACTTGCATGACTCTCTTGTAACACCAAACTTGGGTTGGAGATGTACTTGTGAAAACCTTTGTGTTATTTAGTTACAGGTGGGCTAGACACAATCTGGCTGTTGCCTCATTTATTTAATAAACCTTTTGCAGATAATTTTAACTTCAGCATGTGCTTTTTTATTTTTTATTTTAGTCGAAAGTACAGCTATGAAATTAACTTTTGATATTGACTGACAAATTCCCCAGAGGACAATTCCCCGGAGGACAACTCCCCTGGAGGATCATCCCATACGAGGAATACTTCCTAAAGGACAACTCACCCAGAGGACAACTACCCGGGAGGAGTTGAACAATGTTTGATAAATATGAATTATCCTCAAGGTATTTGTCCTCAGGGGGGAGTGGTCCTCTGGAGAAGCTATCCTCTGTGGGAGATGTCCTCTGGGGGAGTTGACTCCTGAGGGAAGTCATCCTGATACAAACAACAACCCATACTATCTACTCACTCATGTTGTGATTGTCCTTCTTCTGTCGTTCCTTGGCGATCGCCCTGACCTGATCCTCGGAGATGGAGTGGGGTTCTTTCTTGACCTTGCTGAGCTCTGGTGGACAGGACGATGACTGTTGGGTGTTGATGTAGGGCGTCATCATGCTGTTGTTGATCAGCGAGTCGGGATAGTTGTGCGATACGGGCATCTGCATTTGAAAAAAAATGAAATGCATTAGTTCTAGTCGCATTCAGTTCCTAAAAGCATGTACATAAACAGGTTGTTTGGTAATAGCACTACTGGCAGGGCATATTGTTGAGATTTCAACTACTTACAGTAGACTCAAAATGTTATGCTGAGGCATCAACATCTATTAACTCAATATAGACAAGACAAGAATGAGGTGTAGCTTGGGTCTGTAAAGAGAATGTGTTATATTGAAATATGATGATCACCTTCACTTTACTATCGTTTCGTTGTGACGAAGATATAATAGTCACACACAATGTAAATAGAAATAGTCTTATAAATCTTCTCTCTTTTAAAAGTATGATGTAAAACATTAACTTCCAACACAGTACAAACTCACACTTGCGCACACATCAACATTGTTGCACACTGACATATTGTAAATTGTTTTCACATTACAAGGATTGAAATTACCTAAAATTCTATGAAGATAAAATATATTTACCACTGTTTCATCAACAAAGACAACTGCACAAAACTGTGATGATTCATGCCATGACTTTCATTGCTTGACTGCAAGTGGATATGATATATTATTAAAACTCTGCATTCTGCAATATCCATATCCTTTTGCTGACACATTGCCAGGTCCTTATCTTTTTTAATTTTGCATATCACATTACTATATGCTCACACACAGACATGATATTAAATTTCAACTAATTTGAGACCTATGCCAGAACTACATGTACTCACCCACAGGCGCACAAATCAAATATTAGAATGGAGTCGGTTTGAATTTTACACATTCTTTCTGCAATATTTTAGCAGGATCTTTGTTACATATTCCATCTGATGTTTTAAATAGTATAATCAATATACCTGTACTAATATATTTTGACAGCTGCCTACCACGAAAGCAATATGACAGCACCTACATGTACCGTACGCTCACGACCACACACTACCAGTACCATATGCTACCAATACCCAAGCCACATGACATATTAATTCAATATATACCTTAGTGCATCTAGACAAAAGGGCTTGTGTATACATTGAAATATTTAACGGTACAGCTGCATGAACAACCTTTTTATCTGAATAAATTATGTAAATCAGATATCCTTTATTCCCAGGCTTACATACTGGAAACATGATACCACACATACCAGTACTTGGAAATGTGAATATAACATCCCTGTCGTTCATTACAAAGTGACATTTACAGACATGATGATAAAATACCGACTTCACCCAACCTTTGAATGTAATGTTATGTTACATGGGGAATCCTACCAAGTTTGAGCATTTTACTTGAAATGATGGCATGTATAAACTTTACCCCTTTGTCCATGTAGTGTGATGAGCAATGGACAGAGTGTGTTAACATTACATGGCACTGACAAGATCAGTCTCTACATGTAAAGTACTATATTAGTAGCCTTTGCACAGTGAATTATACCAAGTTTGAGCATTTTACTTGAAATGATAGCATGTACAAACTTTACCCCTTTGTCCTTGTAGTGTGATGAGCAATGGGCAGAGTTTGTTAATAATATTACATCGCACTGACAAGATCTGTCTCTACATGTTTAAATAAATACTATTTGTACTTGGCCTTATCTTCAAAGTCACAACGCTAAATGCCTTACCGTGTTTGGCATGGATAGTTTGTTGGGGTCCTGCAGGTACTGTGTTAGCGTGTCTTCTCCGAGGGCCGTCTCCAGGTTGATGACTTCATCCAGGATGTCATCCACCTGATTGGAAAAAGAAACAAGGATCAAAGGGTTAGACATGATGCCGTGGATCCTTGATTAACAAGCAAAGCTGCTGTCATGAATCAGTCTTTAACCACTTGGGCTGGCTGAATAAAATCAGTTTGTTTGTAATAAATAGATGGTATATTTCTACCCTACTTTGGCAACTGGCAGAAATTGACCAATTTGCCATACTTACAAATAGGCAATTTGTGTCCATTATTAACCCATTGAAGACTAAGTACAGCATGTATGAGTTGATGGGGTCTATGGACAGTGTGTGTTATAGTGAAATAAATCATCTCTAATGGAGTAATCGGCTTCAATGCAATATCATCGCTTTTCACTTTAATATCCTTCAACAGAATGATACTTATTCTTTTCTAGATTTTACCTGAAGGTATGGCATGCTTAGGAAGTTTAAATAACAATTCAATAACTTAAATTGGAGTGATTTGCTGCTTGTTTCCTTCGCAAAGTACATCTTGAGCACAAATATACAAAAAAACTGATTTCATTCATGGTCACCCTCAACTTGAAGGCGACCATGTATTATCAACAACAACAACAACAACAACAACAACACATACCTTTATTGGAGAAGATTCAATTTCAATATAACATGCATTTTCCATAGACTTCAACACAAGTTAACTCGTACTTAGTGTCCAACGGGTTAAAACCGGTCTACAACAATAGCAACATACTGGTACCTGTGACTTTTGCAGACGCATTACCCTTTTTAAATATTCACTCAAAGCCACCTGAAGTCTTGCATGAGATTCTCAGAATTTTAACTGGTAATTCACAATGAAATGCCAACTACCGGTACAATAGCTGTACTGTGTGTAATGTCCACATGTATGCTAATAACCTATAAATGTACACTCAAAATAGCAAGCAAAAGTTGGACCCACCCACTTACCTGTGTGCCCTTTGAATATTACACTACAGTACACACAAGAATTTCAACTGCAATATCATTCAGTAGCCTCCAATTTTTTCCCTGTTGGAACAATTTCGTCTTAAATCAATCAAGGGGACCTGGGATTTTATAATAAAGTGATTATAAAATATTAGCTCACTATCCCTGATGAACTTTATCCATCTATATGCAGATTACAATAAAATACACACACGGCGAACACACCCCCCTTGGGACTGCCACTGCTCTGCTGTAGGCTGGCACCGACGAACTGCTGGAGGAGATTACGGGACCGAAGTGTAGGGTTAAAGGCTGCGGTACAAAGTTGAGCTTGGATAATTATGAGCTCGATCATTAACGGTATGGATTGAATGTTTCGATCTGCAAGAGGCCTGATTATACGTTATAAACCACACAAATGTATAAATCTTTCTTGTAGTAAAATATTATTTCCATTTTAATGATCCAATGATAACAGTAATTTCACATGAAACTGTAGACATTTCTTCCTTGAAGAAAAACATGATTGGGGAAATGTGAGGTCTTCACACCTTTGACGAAAGCAGTTAACCAGAATTAATTAATGTATGATATCAATTCTATTTATTTTCAAAACTTGTACCATAGGAAAACAATTGTACACGGTGTTTGTGACAACTGGAACAACTGATAATAGGAGTCGAAATAATATACAGTAATAAAATGGTATTTAAATCACAAAGGTAAAACCAGAAGTAAATCCCACCAAATGATAGCACCGGTAAGCAGTAAGCAGGAATAAGTCATAAAAGTTGTGGTTGAGATAATTAGTAGTAGTAGTAGTAGTAGTAGTACTAGTAGTAGTAGAAGTAGTAGTAGAAGTTATAGTAGTAGTAGAATTAGTAGTAGTAGAAGTACATGTAGTAGTAGAAGTTATAGTAGTAGTAGAATTAGTAGTAGTAGAAGTAGTAGTAGTTGTATGTAGCAGTAGTAGAAGTAGTAGTAGAAGTAGTAGTAGTAGAAGTAGTAGTAGTAGTAGTAGTAGTAGTAGTAGAAGTAGTAGTAGTAGTAGTAGTAGTAGTAGTAGTAGTAGTAGTAGTAGTAGTAGTAGTAGTAGTAGTAGTAGTAGTAGCAGAGTGGTCTCCGCTTAATGGGGTAACATTTAAAGGGGTACTCCTGTTAAATGGGTAAAATTTAGCCAACATTTCTTATGTTTCTCACTGAAATTTTCTCTATTTAATAGGGAACTCCTGTTGAATGGCTAGAAAATACCTTGCAAATGCCTACCCAATTAAGTGGAGACCACTGTACTATTAACTATTAGTACAGTAAAAGAGGTAGTAGAAATAGAGGAGTAGCAGTGTAGAAGTAGATTGTGTTCCATTAAGATATTAGTTCTAGTAAACATTCAGATAACATTTACATAATTTTCATTGTATCATCATCATCAAACTTTCCTTTCAATGTTTAAAATCAAGAAAGCTTCCTTTAACATCACTTTAATATTGCACAGGCCAGACTGAACTCAATATGCAATCAACCGAGTCCGTTGCTTATAATGAAAATCCCGGGTTTGGAAGCAGGAAACCAAGGCAGAGGTCAAGAAATTCAAGAATGAATCTCAGGAACAGGGATCTTTATCAGGTTATCACACTTCCTCATCAGCTCCTTACCAAAACATCACTAGTAATCAGAAATTACAGAATGTGTTTTTTATTTGTACACCAAACCATTTTTGCTCACTTTAGATCCAAGTAAAGATAAAAATGTACAGTTCAAAATTTGGGATTCATGCATTGTAAGGTTTTTAAAATATTTGTGGTAAAATCATTAAAAACTGTGAGCCTTGCTCAAGTTTTATCTTGTAACGGTATTCTAGGTTTCAGACACTGAATGTAGCATTCACCAATCAATTTTGAATTTATCCAACCATATTACACAGATTGATTGACAATTGTCCAACTGGTTTTAACCTTGTATACTTTGATCAGCAGGTACTCAGTTTTCACGAGATAAAACGAATCAGTCTGGCAGTCAGACAAGTTTTAACAGAACAAAATTCAAATTCAGTGAGCGAAAATTCACATTTAATCAGAGTCTATTTTCACTAAACCCGACTTTTTAGCTACATAAAACCTTGTACGTTAACCAGTTTCAAAGACAGTTTTTTGCAAAACATAATACATAGAAACATAAAAACAATTATACTTTTTGGCAGGAATTGAATTTAACAAATTTCCATAATTTGGTGATCATCCCTGTCGAAAAACAAAAGCACTACATTACAACGTCACGATACCATACAGTATGACGTTGACAGAGAAATATATTATCACTTGGCGCAAATGGAGTGAAAAACAAGCCAAATTATGAGAGATTAAGATAAATATTGCAGTGGCCTTCAATAACCCTATCCATTAATAACACACTGAAATTAGCACTTCCTTCTACAACGTCAGCTTTGGGATTTGATGGGGATTTTCAAAATATTGAGGGGGGGGAGGATACAACTGAAAAGTATCTTCAGTTTCAAACATTAAATACCCTGAAGCTTGCTTTGCCTTAATATTTAATAATATCCCGCGGAAAACTACTTACGACAACGGGGAAAGTTTGTCTGCCGCACGAGATTGCAAGTCTGCCGCGATAAATTGGCTTTATGCTGAACAGCTGTGCTGCGATACATCTCAGCTAAGCAGTGTCCGCGTAACCACATGGCACTGGAAATCGTCATTTATTAAATTTACACACTGATTCGTAAGACCAGATTGCAAATGCGCAGGATGGCTGTGTGACTTATAAAAGATATGAAAAGTGGGTAACTTTAAATTGACCTCATATGAGGAAGGGGAGTGTTTCCTTTAGACTATGTCTGGAAATACATATAAATGAAGAGTTCCATGTTTTGAAACTGTATGGATTTGTAGAACAAAGACAGAATGAATTATCCAAGCCCTCGAGTATTCTACATATTTTTCTGTAGGGGTCAAAATAACAAAATGGTCCACACTAACAAAACCCACCAATTGCACTGTTCAAAAATACTTACGGGGATATTGAATTACCATCTTTTTGATAGAATTACAGAAAACTGCATTTACCTTTGTCTCTATGGCCTAAAGAACTGATGTCCACAAAGTTCTAGGTGCCTTTCTTGTTGCGCAAAGAAAACCGCAGTTTACCTTTATCTCTGAAGTAAAATGAACTGATCACCACTCGTGCAGTAAGGATGTATACAGATACACTAACGGGGGCACTTGCTCACCACTGGGAAATAGCACACAGTTACTGGTACACATAATACTTGATCCAAGAGCTGACTTCCATTGAAATGAATGATCTATCCAAAATCCTTACCAGCATTAATAGCTAGTGACTTTCAAAGACAATTATTTATTTATTTATTTATTTTTTTTTTTTTTTTTATTGGGGGGGTGGGTAAGGAATCATAGATAGGCTAAGACCTTCAGAAAAGCAAATTTATTTGAAGAATGGTCTCATGCAGTGGTAGGATGTGTATTGTGTCATGATTGTTCTTTTAATTAGATGATTGGGGTTGGTAGGTGAAGACATAACACTATATTAGTAAATATTTTGTGTCAGAAAGTTTAGTCTAGATTATTTTTTTTTCTTTTGCGTGGAAGAAAGGAGAAATGAGATGAATCAACTTACAAGTGTATCGAGTTCCAATGCACCCAAATACACATTTAGTAGTTGCTTACAAGTTACACAATATGGGAAATGCAGGTCAGGCGCATACTGGTATATTCACCACCACTACAGTACATTGCTAACATTTCTTCCAAAATTCCAACTGGCTTGTAAAATCATTATTTTGACAAAGGATTTTTCATCATTTACAATAAATACCACATAGTTTCATCAAAATCTAGACTTTAGTACCAGCTCAAACATTCCCCACATAAATTCAGCTTAAGGAATTTCAAGAGTGCACGCCAATTTTGTTTGTATACATTGAAGGTTATGGATACTGCACTGATAAGTTTATTGACACTGGACCAAAATCTGTAGAAATAGGTCAACTCCAAATTACAACTTCTGTAGTTTGTACAGGTACCTAAGTCGAGCAGATGAACCACCACAAATGTTGGTGATTTAAGAGGTTTTATTTTTCAGTTATAAGTCTAATTAAATTGATCACATAATTGAAATCAAGAACTAGATTAACAAAATCTTACACCTCTTCCAATTTTGTAGGGGTTTTTTTCAGATAATTATATAATGGAGATACAAAAACTAAATAAGTGTATGAGACCTTTAAGATCTGGTTACTACACTCCAAAAACACAGTAACACACTCCGTAATTGAATAATGTATGCTTCCATATGTTGGGACTACCATATGAAATAAGCTCATTTCCTCTATCACAGGTTAAGAAAGGTCACAAAAAGGGGTGTTGTCAACTAAACTTGAAATCAACAAGGGAAAATGTATGTCACCTTCAGCAAAGGGTACAGTTATAATCAGAGATTGTGGCAAATCAGCTTGGAACAAAATATTTGATTTCATTTAAACATGTCCTTGCAGGTTACAGCCTCCAAACACAAGAAGTATATTAAAAACTACTAAAAGAATGTGTGCGGTCTATGAGATTAGTGGTAAATATCAAGGATAATAGGTGTTAGCATGTTGGGCAAGTCCATCTAAACATATGAATGAAAAGATGAGTTTACATTCTTTACGAAATAATATCTACACTACTTCATTGGTGAATTTCGGAGCCGCATTCTGAAACGGACACATCTTTGTATTGTGTTTGATTAATCTATTGTCAATTGGAAGATTGGTGTACAACTATTCTGCATATCAGTTGTAGAAGGCATTTGGACCCAGTTCAAAAGATGCTTGTAAAATATGGTTTGATTAGGTGTGTGGGTTTCACTACTTTATGACTGAGTCAATAATTACTTGCCTTCATCTTAAAGTACTCAAATAATATTCATGTGAAATTGAAGTGCATGTTTGTAGAATCAAGAAAGGAGACCCAGATTTTGTTTTGTTGTGGCATTACATGACCCTCTGGTTTCCAAGAGCCTGGTTTTAACAGATATCACATTTTACCAGCAGTTTTTAATTTTTTTATATGAGCAATGTCATTTCTGACCCAGAATATGTGTTTGTCAATTGACCTAACATCACAACAAAAAAGTAAGTAATAGAGTATCACTAAGACAGATTACGATGGAATATATTTAACCAAATTCAGATGTATATGCATACTATGTGTCTGTATACGCATACTGTGTGTATGCTTGTGTGGAAGAGAGTGTGTGCATTGGTCTGTGTGTACATGTATATGTCTTAAGTCCATCTTAACTTACATAAGCATGAAGTCTGTGAGTGTCTGTGTGGCTTTTGAATTAAGATATGGGCAATTCCGCAAAAAATGTTACCCGAGCTCAAAATCATATCTGTAATAATTCCAAAAATATATGAGCTACAGTGATAAATTTAGTATCACACAATCAAACTCATCAAACTCTTTAATTTGAGTGGTATTTGAATACATTTGAAGTACATTTAGACATACTTTTCTTCAAAAAACCCATTTTCTTGCAAAATTTTATAATCTTTTTTGAAAAATGCACAATCTTTGAGTCTCATTATTTCACATTCAACAGCAAATCAGAATAAATTTATAGTAGTTTATAGTTAAGAAGGGACCAAAAATGACCAATATTAGCTTTACATTAGTTATCAAATGCTTTTAAGTATAAATATCAGGACCTAAAAAAGTGGTCTGAGGTGTAATATCCGTAATGTTAAAAATGTAATGTCCGTAACGCAACGTTTATGGTCCTGTATGTGATATACTGAATCTGTTGTACCTAATTGTCATCCTACAACTTAAACAGGTCCTCAGCACCCATTTCAGAAGAAAATTGGCTTCACTTCATGCTTAAGCTCACAAAATTTTTGACAAATGCATTGGTAGGTGAAAAGTCATGTCCAAAAAATGTAATGTCCGTAACGGCAAGCATTATGTGTGATAACTACCAAACCATGAATAGAAACTAATTCAAATTTATACTGTTAACACTTCAGGGTGACCTGTTTGAGTTTACCACAAAT